>JAPMUY010004241.1:0-157500 GCA_026901105.3 Galaxias olidus
GGTTAACCAAGTCACTGTGTGATCTCCCCTAGTCTGGTGTGTGTGTGTGTGTGTGTGTGTGTGTGTGTGTGTGTGTGTGTGTGTGTGTGTGTGTGTGTGTTTATTTTTTTTTTGCTTCTGGTCCTCCAGGAGGCCAACAGGGAGCTGACCAACGCCCAGAGCGCCAACGCTGAGCAGGTGCAGCAGGCCCCCACCGAGCTCTTTGACTTCAAGATCAAGTTTGCAGAGACCAAGGCCTACGCCAAGGTAGGAAGTGAATATAGTAGCCTATGGGGAGTACAAGTATGTATCATAGTCTTTGTGTGTAGTACGCTATGTGTGTGCTTGCAAGGTTTTTTTGGGATATATTTTTGGGCCTTGTCTTCAAGCTGGGCATCCTTTTTTATACTATATTATATTATACTATATTTTATAGTTATAGTGTTAAATACAAATCTCATAGAAATAAGTAGTAAAACCTGTGAATGTGTTCTCTCTCCCTCTCCCTCTCTTCCTCTCTCTTCCTCTCTCTGTCTTTCTGTCTCTCCCTCTCCCTCTCTCTCTCTCTCCCTCTCTCTTTCTCTCTGTGCAGGCCATAGAGATGGAGCTGAGGAAGATGGAGGTGGGCCAGGCCAACAGGCAGGTGTCCCTCCTCACCTCCTTCATGCCCGACTCCTTCCTGCGTCACGGAGGTGACCACGACTGCATCCTGGTGCTGCTGCTCATCCCCAGGCTCATATGCAAGGTAACCCTATAACCCTAACCCTTAACCCCTAACCCTAACCCTGCGGCTCAACCCCAGGCTCATATGCAAGATAAGAGGTTGGGGGGCAGAGCGTGAGGTTTTTTTTTATATAACAGAAAGAGAGGGAAGGAGAGTGTGGTACGAAAATAGGAAAGGTGAGGTAGTTCAGGAGCATTTCACAACATATGTATGTACGCCGTGCTCTCGATGCATAACACGTACGTGACACACCCCTCTTCCAGGTAGTTTTGTGACACATAAACGTGTGTGTGTGTGTGTGTGTGTCCCAGGCCGAGCTGATCAGCAAGCAGGCCCAGGAGAAGTTTGACCTGAACGCTGGCCCGTCGTCGGCGCCCCGCCCCGGGATGAGAGGCCCGCCGGGGGAGCAGCTGAGCTTTGCCTCGGGGCTGGTCTACTCCCTCACCCTGCTGCAGGCCACGCTGCACAAATACGAGCAGTGAGCACTTCTATCGTACTTTTGATGTTTTAATCTTTGCTTTACCCGCTCGCTACCTGTGAAGTTCAGGGAATTGGTGGCTACATTATGGAAGCTTGTAGAATTAAACTGCCTTGCACAATCTTGTCTTAAAATGTACATTTTGGTCATAGGTCTTTCCTTTAGTGGTATAGTGTCTCCCTTGACCTTACGTACGTATCCTGTCTTGTGAATAATGCATTTATCACAATAACTCACATTTCTCTTCTCTAATCTTTCCTCTTTATCCACTTCTCCCTGTCTCTGCCACTTCTTCTCCTTCTCTCCCTCTCTTTTACTCCCCCCCCCTCACTCCCTTTCTCTCTCTCCCTCCATCCTCCATCTCTCTCTCTCTCTCGCCCCCCAGGGCTCTGAACAGCTGCAGTGTGGAGGTCTACAAGAGGATGGGCACCCTGTACTCTGAGATGAGCGTCCACGAGCGCTCCCTGGACTTCTTCATCGACCTGCTCCACAAGGACCAGCTGGACGAGACCGTGCAGGTGGAGCCCCTCACCAAGGCCATCAAGTACTACCAGGTAGGAGTCCACGCGGAACACACACACACACACACACACACACACACACACTATACACCATCAAGTACTGCCAGGTAGGAGGCCGCCTGGAACACACACACACACACACACACTATACACCATCAAGTACTCCCAGGATGGACGCCGCCCGGAACACACACGATAAATGTGCAGGGGGTTGTAGATGTTAGTAGCACACTCCTACATGCACACCGATGATGATGAGACTCATTCCATCGGACGGTATTTGCCACATGTATATCTGTGTGTGTGTTCTTTCCCCAGCACTTGTTCAGCATCCACCTGGCCGAGCAACCGGAGGACTGCACTGTGCAGCTGGCCGACCACATCAAGGTAACGCTCACCTGTTCAACTCCCTGTGCCGGGGAGGAGTGCCATATAGTTGGGGCTCTCTCTGTGACAGGTTCTAGAAGAGGGCTGATTTATAAACACCACCATGACTCCCAAAAAACACTTACAATCACATCTCAATTTGACCTCTTGTAAACCCTATTTGACCTCTAACCCCCCCCCCCCCCTCCAGTTCATCCAGAGCGCCCTGGACTGCATGGGTGCGGAGGTGAGCCGGCTGCGGGCCTTCTTGGCGCCGGGCCAGGAGGGCACGGACTTCCCCGTCCTCCTGAAGGACCTGGACACGTCCTGCAGCGACATCCGGCAGTTCTGCAAGAAGATCCGCCGCCGTATGCCCGGCACCGACGTTCCCGGCGTGCCCGCCGCCCTCACCTATGCACCACAGGTAAAAGGGGCTTGACTCTTTCCCCCATCTGCTCTCATGTGTTCTAGTCCTTGACTGACATCACTGTGTGTGTGTGCCCACACTGGAATAGTTGTAAGCACCCGGGGGTTTTCCTTTGCCTGGGTTTTCCTTTGGAGGTTTTCCTTCATTCGTTGGAACGGATCCATGTGGTGTCCTATCCTCTGTGTGATTGACGTCTCTCGCGGGACAATGGCAGGTGTCGGAGACGCTGACGGACTGCAGGAGGCAGCTGACCCGGGTGGTGGCCGTGCTCCAGGAAGTGGCGGCGGCGGGCGCTCAGATGGTCGCTCCGCTCGGCGAGCAGGAAGGGCTCAACTCCCTCAAGCTGGAGGACGTGGCCTTTAAGACCATGGAGCAGGTACACCTTCTATGTTATAGTTACTATAGTAACATGTTAAACCATGTTAAGACCATGGAGCAAGTACACCTTCTGTCTTAATATAGTTACTATAGTAACATGTTAAACCATGTTAAGACCATGGAGCAGGTACGCCTTCTGTCTTAATATAGTTACTATAGTAACATGTTAAACCATGTTAAGACCATGGAGCAGGTACGCCTTCTGTCTTAATATAGTTACTATAGTAACATGTTAAACCATGTTAAGACCATGGAGCAGGTACGCCTTCTGTCTTTATATAGTTACTATAGTAACATGGTAACCATGTGGCAGGTATGCCTTCTATGTTATAGTTACTATAGTAACATGGTAGACCATGGAGCAGGTACACTGTCTGGGTTACAGTTACTGTGTTAAGGTTATTCCTGGCCTTATACACCTGGTGACGCCCTTGTTCTGTAGCTATTATCACCAACCACACAACATTTCTTTGATATTCTTTATACTTAGTCTACCTCCTCCTCTTCAGGTGTACGGCTCATCAGGGCTGAACCCCCACGAGAGCCTGCGTCAGTCCTGCAGCTCCGTCATCACCACCATGAACAAGATGGCCACGGCCATGCAGGAGGGAGAGTACGACGCTGAGAGACCACACCCCAAGGTAACCACGCCGACCGCCAGGGGCCGCTTCTTCAGTCACAGTCCGTTGAGCACGCTGTCGGCTTTGGAACAAATAGAACCACGTTTGATCTCGCGTCCTAAACCCGTCTCTCTTTGCCTTGATCTCTTTTTCATGATGTCTTCCTTGTCCCCTTACCTTTTTTTATCCTTTCCCTGTTTCTTTTTTCTCTTCTAATCCACCACTACTGTTCCGCCCGTTCTTCCCTTCACTACCCCTCTCCTCTCCTCTCCTCCTCTCCTCTTCTCTCCTCTCTCCCCCCCGTCCCCAGCCTCACCCAGTGGAGGCGCGGGCCGCGGCCCTGAGGGCGGAGATCACCGACGCCGAGGGCCTGGGGGTCAAACTGGAGGACAGGGAGACCGTCATCAAGGAGCTCAAGAAGTCCCTCAAGATCAAGGTAAGAGCACGAGAGACGAGACGAGGAAGAGCCTAAAGGTCCGGCAAGGCAGTACCTCGATTCAGTGCTTTACCTTATTGATTGTATTTGATGCAGCGCTTTTCTAGACAACCCAAAGCACTACACACTGTATGGGAGACTCACAGTTAGGTCGCCAATGTGTAGCACCCACCTGGGTGTAGCACCTTACCACCTTACCTCTGCACACACACACACACACACACACACACACACACACACACACACACACACACACACACACACACACACACACACACCAGTGTTGCTTTAATAACGCTGTACAAAAAATTACAGATTATTTTTAATATTCTGAAAAAAACTAAACGCTAAAAAGCTAAATAAAATGACCCAGAAAAAACATACCCTAAAGTCAAACCATACAGTTTCGAAATGATTCCTGTTGCTATAAATTTCTTTTTCGTAAGTGAAGTATGAATCTGTTCCCTCCTTTTTCCTCCGTCGTCTTCTTCCCCAGGGCGAGGAGCTGAGCGAGGCCCACGTGCGTCTGAGCCTGCTGGAGAAGAAGCTGGACACGTCCACCAAAGACGCCGACGAGCGCGTGGAGAAGATCCAGACCAAGCTGGACGAGACCCTGGCCCTGCTCAAGAAGAAGGAGAAGTACGACCACGGAGCTCCGCTGGGGGGAACGGGCTACAGATGACCTGGGAGAGACGCAGTACCAGTCCATCATTTTGGACACACTTTCCCACTGAAGTGAATGGGAAAGTGTGTCCAAACGTTGGACTGGCACTGCACGTGATATCATATCATGGGGAACAGGCAATAGATTACCTGAGGCGTGATAGAAATCATGATAGTGTGTGTTGCTGATGCATCAGGTGGTGATTGTTATTACGTTGAATAAGGAAAGTTGTAGCATGTTATATATGCCTGTTTGGTCAATATAAAGGGCTTCAATTTAACGTATTGATTAAAAGAAGACAATGGTGGTTCTTGGTAAACAGTTGCAAGCCACTATAACCCACTTATTAACTCTTTGCATTTTCCCGCTCTTCTCGCATTTCCTTCACACTTCTGTCCTCGATTTCTCTCTCTCACTCTCCCTCAGGGAGTTTGAGGAGACCATGGACGCTCTGCAGGCCGACATCGACCAGCTGGAGGCGGAGAAAGCAGAGCTGAAACAGCGCATCACCAGCCAATCAAAGATGACCATCGAAGGGATTAGTCGCCCCGCCTCCTCTGGAATCGCGTCCATCGTCTCGGGAACCACCGGAGGTTAGTGTCCCGTCCCCCCCAGTCTCCATGGAGATCTGCCTCGTCAGACTACGGTCAACTACGTCCAACGCCCATAAACTACACCACCCTCAAACTGTTGCCATTACCAGTCAAGCACTGCATTTCTTCACATCACTGTCCTACGATCGATTATATCTGAGGATCGCATGAACTGATCTCTGGCTCTTTCTTTGATCTCTTCCGTCACTTCTGTCTTTATCTTTCTTCTCTTTCATCTATATGTCCATGGTTCAGTCCCTCCTTTTAATATCCGTTCCCCGTCCCTCCAGCTGGCCTCTGCCCAGGGTCGATGGGTGTGCCCGGGCCCATGCAGGTGGTGGACTCCCCTCTCCTCAGGCAACAGGTGGAGGCCCAGAGACTGGGCATCAAACACCTCAAGAACGAGAACAACAGACTCAAGGTCAGATTTGTTTTGTAAAATATAACTGACGGTTTTACAGTAACATAACCGCGGTCCAATGTACTTTTGAGTTAAGAAAAATGTCACGTCAAAACACTGCATGTCTGAGATCAGTTATCCGACATTTAGTTCACACACCAGCCTCAGTTTTTCTTTTTCTATTTGCTCATTTACAAATTAGGACTGTCCTAATACAGCTTTTACTGATAATCTTAATGTAACATACAATATCTGCTCAACAAAAACATGCTGTGGGCATAGAAATGCTTGTAATATTTACATATTCTATCAAGTGTCACGTATTCACTTATTATGTCGTGTGTGTGTGTGTGTGTGTGTGTGTGTTTTCCAGGCAGAGAAGATGAGAGCCCAGCTAGCCTCCCTGCCTCCCCTCCGCGTTCCCAAGCTGCCTCTGCACAAAGAGGGCTCCCCCTCAGAGGTGCCCGAAGGCGCCCTCTACCGCAAGACCGACCAGCTGCTGGGCGCCCTCCTCAAGATGAGTGCCGGGGTCAAAGTGGTGGACATCACTGGGAAGACGGCAGGTCCGTTTGTGTGTCAGCGTATATATTTTAGTTTATTTATCTCTCTCTCTCTCTCTCTGTGTGTGTGTGTGTGTGTGTTGGCATGTCTGTGGGATTTTATGTCCCCAGATGCGGACATGCGTTTGTCTCTTTTTGTCTGTGCGCTCTTGACGTTTTACTTTGCCGGCTTTTCTTTTCCCTCTTTCAGCCAGTGCCAGTGCTCAACTTCTGGACCAGACAGCCAGACTTCAGTCTCTCAGCGACGCTCTGGAGAAACTAAAGGTAAACTAGCATATATAATAAAGCTTTCTTCTGCCATACTTATTCAAAGCACTCGTCGTTTTCCCGTATACTGTAGTATCATGCTTCAGAATATGTAAAACAATGGCCTGTTATAGGAGAGATTAAGATTGAGATTGATTGATTGCCTTTCACTCACCACTCTTTTTATTTCCCTTCTTCCATTTCTCCTTTTTCTCTCACAGGGAGAAGTAGCAGAGCATGTTGTGACTCACCATTCAGGAGCGAAGGTTTCCTCCGACTTTGCCACCTTCCCCATGTCCTCCTTCGTGAAGGTAAGAAACGACTACAGAAACTCACTTATGAAACACTTATGGCTAGCGCATGTAAGAGTGGCAATCTACACTGAACACCATGGATTGTATGGCTTGGGGTTATGAAGGCGTTTATATCAGATGTGTCAATAGGTCAGTCCGTGAGAAGTGCTAACGTGTCCTCTTACTCGTTCCCCTTCCAGGCGAAGGAGGAGAAGCAGGGCGGGACGGTGTTCGTGGGCCGCGTGGCCATCCCCTGCCCTCGAGGCCAGGAGCAGGTGCATCGCCTGGTCCTGTCCCAGCAACACCTCCAGCAAGTGCATCGTCTCCTCATGGCCTGAGATGGCAGCACACCCACAGGCTTTCTATCTGCCACCAATTGTTCTAGTCCACTTTCCCTGTCTTTTTTTTCTCTCTCCAGATTCTCTCAGGAACAGTTTAAAAAAAAAAAAACTGTTGACAGTACACTTCTATGCCAAAGAGACACATCAGTGTTCTCATTCAATATCAAGTGAATATTGGTGTTTTTAGAATGTTCGTCTGACTGTTCTGGACCTTTGGTGTTAAAGATGACTGCATAATGCACATTGAGACGGTTGGTTGATGGTGGGATCACATTTTCTAAGTTGCACCAATCTCATATTATTGCACTTCCAGCGCAAGACTTTTTCCTTTTCTTTTGCGACCAATACCATGTAACAGATCCTTGTTAGACTGTCTTCTCAATAAAGAGGCCGTTATTAGAGGGCTTTGAGTAATGTTAAAGGCATTTACCATCAGATATCCATTATTCTATGTAATGTATTATATCAGTAATTACATGGAGGTCAATTGTAAGTTCACGATTTAACATAACATCTTATGGCTTTCTTTCGCATTTACCCATTTAGGGGAAAAAAGCCAATTCAATTTGTTTCCAATGTAGAACTTTTTAAATGTTTTTAATCCACTTGTTGGGTTAATAAAAAGATGGCATGTAAACTTTGGCAATTCTATCTGCGTTCTTAACCACTTTTCATTACCCACCCAAGCACTGGGTTTCATGTATTATCTTGAAATGGACAACAGGGAATATTCAAGGTCACCTAGGAAATGTTTCAAACATAATATTACATCAACTATGTTAACAGTAAAGTAATGCAATTGTCAAGTTGTATGGTTTGACCACTTTGACCTAAGAACCAAACCTCCCGTTAGCCAACTGAAATGCAATCAGTAAGTGGATGAGCTATTGCCTTAAATGTCTATTTACTCCCATCACGACATTTGACAAATCTGCTGAACATCAGTTTTCTCATCTGTAGAAAAATTTGCAATTCATAAACTGAATCTACACGAGAAATCTTTTTTACCCACTGACAGAAAATACCAATTAAGTTTTGTAAATGTAACGCGCTTCAAAACCTCATTAATAATGCATAAACTGGCAACTGTGGCTTGTTCAAAAGTAAATTCACAACCGCATTTATTGTTGGCTTTGTATGCTTATAAATTAAAAATATTTGGAACAATTAAATTGAATCAACTGTGAAAAGGTAAAAATAACAAATAAATACAAAAGTACCTTAAAAAAGGTAGAGAATGTATAATTTGATTCAAGTTAACTCAACATTGTAATACAAAAGTTTGCCTGGTACAAAACTAAAGGCATTGCATGTCATTATGGATAAACCAGAACTTTAACTTAAAGGTTTAAACAGACCGTTCAACAATCAAAATCATTCGTTAAATAAAAAAATTAGGGTCATTCAAATTTTAAATTACGTTTTTAAAACAGAACGTGCCATATGAAATCCGTATGATTTGAACAGGTCGTTCTACATTTATTTACATTGAAAATAACAGAAGTTCGCTGTTTGGGCAAGAGGTCATTTTAAACACTTACTAAGATATAGAAAAATGGTACTATCAACACAGAAAAATGCAGTACTTTCAAAAGATACACACATAGATAGAACATTAAAATACGAAGAGCCTAACAATCCACCAAAGTGCATATTAAAATGCACCAATCAAAGATGAACTATTCTGAAGCACTGTGATTCAGTTCCAAGGTGATCAGCCTGGTTACACTAGACAATGGAAAAATAAAGCAAGTGGAAAGCGATTGTATAGAATCAGACCATTATGGCAAACATGGGACGCGCAAACTTGAATGTGGTGATAATAAATATCTAATCATGGAAAAACCAATCACTTTCCAATTAAAAAATAAAACACATACCCGGCTCAGTTCCTACTAAAGCACAGATGTCCCAGTGATTCTAAATGTGCCATAAACCATTCCAAGATTAAATTTGTACACTACAGAACATCGAGAGATATCGCCTGAATTGAGCACGTTTTCTGAACAGAGCCCCACAACGCGAGACACTAGTTAGAAAAAAGCACTGGGGGTTAAAGGTTATACAGGGAGCCAAAGGGTAGGGGATTACCACTGACCTAGTGAAACCCAGTTTGTAATTGGTACAGACAGTATGAAACCCCAGTAGTTAACTGGTACCGGCGATCATGAAACCCAGACCGTATTTAGTAGCGGTATGAGTGGTGCTGATGATGGGAGGGCCTCTGGCGGGTGTAGGGGGCGTAGTGTTGCTTGGTGTGGCGGTTCCTCATCACATACTGGTCCTCTACCCAGCTGGGGTGTGGAGGCGGGTACGGTCTGAAGGAGGGGTGGTGGTGGTTGGCAAACTCGAAACCCGTGTTGTGTTCTTCAAAACCTGGTAAAATTAAAGGAGGAAGTATGCCAATGATTTATTTATCTGACCAGCGATCTGAAGTACATTCACAAAATGTCTTTAGCCTAGACTAGACCTTTGTACATTTGATTATTAACAAGCTTGTGTTAGGGCATGTCCACAGACTAAGTCTGCCTAAATGGCAGTGCGTCACAGTGCATGCATTTGTTTGAGCAAGAAATTTATACTAGAGTTACAACATTACATTACAACAAAGTGCGGCTCTGCAAAAATTATACATAAAATACAGTACCAGTCAAGCTTGGACACACTTGAAGACACACCTTCGAATACTTTTCCAACACCCCAGCACAAATTGACTTACTGTTTCCGAAAGATCTTTGGTCATGGAGGGGCGGTCTATAGGCCGGAACAAATCTGTGCTCTACCATATTCTCTGGCTGGCCTCTACAGAACTGAGTTGCATTCGGCTGCTCCTGCTTGTCCTCAAAGCTTAAGTATCCAATAGAGCATTTGGGGCTGGTGGGCAGGGTGTCCTCGTAGAACTGCTTGTCGAAGCCATGGTATTCTGGGAGGAAGAGGAGACGAAAAAGGAGGAGAAAGATGAGGGGATGAGACAATTGAAAAGTATAACCACAAATAAGGGAATCTTTACGTGGGGGAAAACACAGCACTTTATTAAAGGCTTTCAAAAGAGCAGGAAAAAAAACAACGGCACTCAGGGGAGTGTATCAAAGTAAGGTTTAACATTCAACACAAAGGACGGTAAACATAAATCATACATTCCTTCTTCTAACCTGCTTTGGATGAGAAGTAGTCCGGAGGCGGAGGATACGAATACCCAGTCCCAGCACCGGCAGACCCCCACTCAACTGGAAACATAGAATATATTCAAAACACACAGCACGACATCTCCAAGATTGGGGGAAAACATGCACCTGGGACAGACCAGATCCTTCTTAGCGCCAAGGAAAAACAGCGCAGTGCAGCGTGAGGGAAACAATGACAGTTGGGTTGTTGTTTAAGGACATGCAAGTGGCCAGATTTAGAGAGCTGGTACGTGGGCCCCCAAAAGACGACACCGTGACATCACAATATCCAAGTGTCCTTCACCCGACTCAATGACAACCAATACCACCAAGGTTTGTGCTCTTTGAAAGCAATTGTGGACCATTTAGTTTTTTTTTTTGGAGAGTGTCACCTAGTTCGGTACGGGCTCTATACCCATCATGTCTCATTGTGAGCTCCTGTATTTCCGAACCAAAAGTCCTCCAACTTGGAAAATAGGCAGGAACCACTGCTGGACAACCACACAATTATATCACTGGAGGAAGTTGTTGTGATCACATAATTTATATTGTGCTATGGATGTCCGCATTGAGAGAGACATCTTCATTTATTGTAAAGACACAATAACTCCATAAAGCATAAATTCAAAACACAACACAAAAAAATATATAGGACTACTCTCCGCAACATTAATGAATTGACCTACCTGCATTATTGGCAAACCTATCATGGTTCATAGAATCAATTTGCTCTGCAGGGGGAAACAAATCAAAAGAGAATGAAATCAAAGGTGGGAACAGCAACACAACTGTTTTTCTTTTGTTGTTACTTTTCCTTTCAATTTAATATGCTATAGTTACCAATTTATTTCTGAGCGTTCATCTTGGAAAATAAATTAATGACCGAAATAAATTACTACTACATAAGTGTTTATACGTGTGTCTGTTCCCCTCACCAACGGCGCCAGTCGGACAGGGCAGCATGGTGCCCCAGGCCTGTGTGGTGTGTGTGTGTGTGTGTGTGTGTGTGTTCCTCTCACCAAGGGTGGTGGTGGGACAAGGCAGCGTGCCACCCATGCCTGCGTGGTGTTTTGTGTGTGTCTGTGTGTGTGTGTGTGTGTGTGTGTTCCTCTCACCAAGGGTGGTGGTGGGACAAGGCAGCGTGCCACCCATGCCTGCGTGGTGCGGTTTTACAAGTACTGCGTGTGTCTGTGTGTGTGTGTGTGTGTGTGTGTTCCTCTCACCAAGGGTGGTGGTGGGACAGGGCAGCGTGACGCCCCATGCCTGTGTGTGCGGTGTGTGTGCGTGTGTGTGTGTGTGTGTGTGTGTGTGTGTGTGTGTTCCTCTCACCAAGGGCGGTGGTGGGACAGGGCAGCATGACGCCCCAGGCCTGTGTGGTGCGGTTTTACAAGTACTGCGTGTGGTGTGTGTGTGTGTGTTCCTCTCACCAAGGGCGGTGGTGGGACAGGGCAGCGTGACGCCCCATGCCTGCGTGGTGCGGTTTTACGAGTACTGTGTGTGTGTGTGTGTGTGTTCCTCTCACCAAGGGCGGTGGTGGGACAGGGCAGCGTGACGCCCCATGGCTGCGTGGTGCGGTTTTACGAGTACTGTGTGTGGTGTGTGTGTGTGTTCCTCTCACCAAGGGCGGTGGTGGGACAGGGCAGCGTGACGCCCCATGCCTGCGCGGTGCGGTTTTACAAGTACTACGTGTGGTGTGTGTGTGTGTGTGTGTTCCTCTCACCAAGGGTGGTGGTGGGACAGGGCAGTGTGACGCCCCATGCCTGTGTGGTGCGGTTTTACGAGTACTGTGTGTGTGGGTGTGTGTGTTCCTCTCACCAAGGGCGGTGGTGGGACAGGGCAGCGTGACGCCCCATGCCTGCGCGGCGTGCTGCAGCAGCAGCGTGGAGATCTGCCGGTGGACCAGGGCGTTCCAGTGGACGCCGTCCTTCATGCGGTGCTGCAGGGAGAAGCGGAAGCGGCAGTGCAGGTCCAGCACGTCCAGGCCGTGGGCGTCGGCCAGCGTGCCGCTGTAAAAGTTGGCCTCGATGATGTCGTAGCGCAGCGTCGGCGCTTTGTACTCGATCTGATAAGACGAGGGTAGAGAGAAAAGATCGAAAACCGAAGAGAGGGGAGCATACGAGTTAGTGTCTCTCAAGAGTTGAAACAGGCAGAAACTAGAAAGAGCTGCGTGATAGTTGTTTGTTAAAAAGTATTTTATTCTATCCTACATTATTAACTTTGCTGATGGCCAGGATGGCACTTTAATTGTCTTTAAACTCCTTAAGACTTTACTTCAATATATCAATGGGGGATTTACAAGAGAACAACATTTTTTAATCAATATCTGAAGAAAAAAATTGAAAACAAAAACAATTTCAGCTGCTGGGCAAACACACGCACACCTACTTCGGGAACGAGAAAGCCCCCAACGATCTTCTTGCCAAGGGGCATAGTCAGGTTCCACACGATGAGGGAATCTTTGGGCAGGATGCTGTTCAGCTCTTCAAAGAATCTGTTGAGATTCTCCTTGTACTCGTCCACCCACTTAGCACTGTACCTGGAGTGACAACAGCTGCGTATAAAACACCAAACGCAATTTGCCACGAATGTACCATGCAAGCACCATCAAAACTTAACACCCACCCACGTGAATTACAAAATCGAGTGCCATTACATCACACGTTTTAACCTCATTCTCCCTCTTACCCTGAACACGTACAAACACACTCAAAGTTTAAGATGCCCCCACACTCTTTTACCTGGACACGTCCCAGACGCAGGAGTTGACGACCACCACGTCGGGCTTGATGCCGTTCCGGAAGTCCTCCAGGATGCTCTCCATGTAGCGGGAGTAGATCCTGGTCAGGAAGTAGTAGCGCACCAGGTGGTGGTCGGTGCGGAACTGACGTACCTCCTGGTACTCTGTGCCGTTGGTCATGTGACCCATGCAGCCACCTTCCACCAGGCTGTCCTTCTCAAAGCTCATCTCTCCCTGGAGGTCGAAAGGGGAGAGGCAACAGCAACGGCGGTGAGAGAGATGCGGACAAGTAACTTAGAAGCAGTATATTGGCCAATCCTACTTCTAGTCCAACATAAAATCTGATTAAACTTGACTGTTAACTGGTAGAATTTTACCATATCCTAGCCTCTCCATTGAACACCGCTCTAGAAAGACGATTCACAAAGTCTCTCTTTGAGGAAGCGTAATGTTCAGATAGATTGTTACCTTGGACTTGAGTTGGGACAAGCTGAGGTAGTTGTCTCTCTGGAGCAGGACCACTATGTCCTTGTACACTGCCCGCTGGACTGTAAGGGACGGGATGAACATGGCTCACACAGAGACATTAAATATGAAATATATAGCCTAAAAAAAAAATTTGTCCGACTAGAAATTTCTAATATAGTTTGACCAAGGTTTCACACTCTATAACTGACTTAATTGATTGGATAATGGTTACTGTGCAAAACGTACTTGAGTCCCCAAGAACAACTACAAACTTGTTGTGGAGCAGCTTGGAGGCCTGCTGGTGGGTTACACATTTCATTTTCTCCATCTGTATATCATAACACAAATTACTGAAGCATTGATTTGGTTTCTTTTCTTGACAGATGATTGAACAAATATAAAGGGATTAGATTTGCTGGAGGAATTTTGGGTAGGTATGAAGTTTACACGATTTATATGAATGACCAAATACAGGAAATAAAGTGGCAACTGCATATTTGTGAGAAAATGCCTTATTTCTAACCTTGTTATAGAACAATGCAATGATAAAGTAATTTTTGTGCAATAGAAATCCACATGCATGTGTGGAGATAACACATTTTAGTAGCTGGCTAACATGAACGTCACCTATGTGTTCAACGATGCAACATTACTAACAAAGTTACTTACAAAGTTGAGTGTTATCAATTATAAATCAATTTACAGTTGGAAATCCCAGCGGTAAATACCTTTGGATATGCAGGCGCTTGATGTCAAACCTGGGCCGCTGTTTCAGGCCGTGGCGGGCACGTCGTTGCTACACCGATTTGTAAATAGCTAACGACGCGTCTTTTTGCACTTACAGCAAGATAGCTAGCGATGATCTTTCCGCTAAAGTTAGCTACATTAGCTAGCTCAGCTGCATGTCAATTTAGGGTGCCAAATTCATATAAATCATACATTTCTATAAATTCGTAGATGCATATTGTTGAAATTATTTAAGTTTGAAATAAAGTAATTAGATTCTGGCTATCTAGCTAGTATTAATAATGTTATTTTATGGTCTAAAATGTTTTATGGCCAATTTTGAATTTCACGGTTAGCCAGGACACACTAAGTGGCTAGTAATTGTTAGCTAACGTTAGCTGGATGGGTTCGCTAGCTAGCTGCAAAACGACAAATATCGAAAATAACTTGTCTTTCCACCTTTTACCATACTTTATAGTCATTCAATTATAATAATAATAAAATATACTCAAACAAAAATATCTAAATCGAAAACAGGTGCCACTTCAAACCTCAACATTAACCACGCTTTAGAAGTGCTGGCGGCGAAGAACGTGGCAGTACTTGACCTGAGTAATTAAGGCTAATTTAAGCACAATAAATGTCTCCAGTAGGGGCCAGTATTGTAAAGCGTAAAAAATATATAGTAGGCCTAAGCATACAACACGAAAGGATTGGTCTGAAATGAAAATACATTTCAATTTTATTGCATGTTTGGGTTTTTACACAGTTATTGAAATTTCAACATAATTTAGAGAAATTGTACACGCAGCTTACAATAAATAGAAATGAAAGCATTTAACGCTTACAGTAAATTGATTTAATAATGTCTAGTATACCCTTTTAGTAAAAGTCGCTATCGTCATCATAATCAATCACTTTCATCTGCTCCTCTTTTTTTGAGGAGTCTGTCTCTCCATCTTCCTCTACCGCCTCTTCATCTGTGCCCTCTTTCTTGGTATCTTTCTTTTGGTGAAACTCCCAGTATATTCCAGTCAGAGCCTTTGCTGCATCAAGAGACACTTTGAGTTTCCCTATAACTTCCCTTTCCTCGTCCACGCTTACAACTAAGCAGATAGAAGAAAAGGAGAGAAGGAGAGAGAGTCATGAAAAAAAGGTAAATAAACAAGTTAACTGTAATGGGATTAAAATTATCCAAACTTCAACTAGCCCACAGAATAGAAGAGTTGTGTTCGTTACATCATGTAACAAACACAACTCAGAGAATAATTCTATTCTATGCCACGCATTATGATTAGATACATACTGTCAATTTGCCGCTCAATAACATCGTTTCCGGTCAGCAGCAGTTCCTGCAGGTCAAGGAAAGCGTGTCCCACGTCGACACACTCCTCTTCCTCACCTTCCTCCATGGGTTCACTGACCACCGTGAACTTCAACCTAGGTGGACACAAACACAAACAAATAATCCTCATCGTAATCAACAACACGCAGGGTTGTCGTGAGGCATTTGTCCCGCAAGAAAAGGGGTCAAAGGATGGATGTTAGCATATTTGTCATGGAAATCCCTGGCTTCCTTCAAATTCAAGCTGCTATGTTTAGTTTTTTTAGACCGATGAACATATTGCTATTCCGACTGACCTGCCCTGGTTGGGATCGGTGCCCTCCAGCATTGTGTAAAGGTACTGTCTCAACGGACCTGACTCTGAGCCATCCACATAAATCACTGGGAAAGAGGTGAAAGAGAGGAAGAGGAAGAGATAAATCGAGAGTAAGGGAATAAAGAGATGAGTTATAGTGAGATCAAAGGTAAAAAAAAGGAAACACTGGCTAAACATGGTCATATTGAACATACAGACACACATGCACACACACACACACACACAGACAGGCATGCACACAAATACAGTGTTTAGGCAAGCACCTCTTGTGAAGTTGTAATGTATCTCCTCTCCCTCCGTTGGCTTACGGAGTGACATGGGTGTTTCTGTGGTCTCCATGGGAATGCCCAGGAGGCGGTACTCCACATAAACACGCTGAATGGACTGGTCCATTGCCACTCGGGAGGTGGGGCCAAACGTCAGGGACAGAATCTCTACTCTGAGTTTATCACCCTATAAATAAAGAAAAGGGTTTTTCTATAAGTTATAAGAAGAGGCTGTATTGTTTGTTGTAGATTTGATGAGGGTTGTGTTTGGCTCTCTGTGGTCTCTGGTGCCAGTTGATTCTAAGTCACCAGCAATGCTAGTCAAATGATTTTCATTCTAATGGTTGACTATGAATGTGTAGCTGTTGGCTATGTACCAGGTTGGTTATGTATTTGTAGGCTGTTTATTTACCTTCCTGACTGGTCTAAAATGTGGCGGGATGATGAGATCATCACTTGTAGATGAGGCACTAGAACCAGCAGATTCCAGAACATCACTGTCCACTGCAGCAGCTGAGGGGCAAATACAATGGTCAGCCTGTTGTTGTTGTTGTTGTTGTTGTTGTTTCTTAATAATCATGATGACAACAATAAAATATGTATAGCATTTCTATTAACAAAATTGCAAAGTAAACAACATATTTCTGCAAGTTACATATAATAATTCATAAATACTTGTCTCACTGATGTCTTCGTCCTCCTCTGCTAGAGACACTTGTTTCAGCGAGGGACCGTCCTGAAAAGAAGAAGAAGAACATGAGCCTCTTTCATGGCCTTCATCCTCTTCACTTACAAAAAAAAAATCACCTTCCTCTCACCTGAGTCTTGGCATCACTGGTTGAACTCCTGGCAGAGGGGGAGGAAGCGGATCCAGGAGGAATTGGTGTTGGGGCACCTGAACCTCTGTGTCTCACCCTCCGAAGGGGTGACTTCGAAGAGCCGGCCGCCTGCTTCCTGGTGGGTGACCGAGAGGGAGAGGCCTGGCTGGGTTCAGGGGTCAAAAGGGGTGTGGTTGGTGACCTGGCTAGAGGCGGGGCTCTTTTCCTGACTGGGGAGTGGAGAGGCGTTGCTTCCCTGTGTTCTGGCGATGTCGTAGAGGTAGTACGTACTGTAGGTCCTCTCACCTTGATTGGTGGAGGCTGGGGTTTGAGCTATAATGAATGAACAAATAAAAGTAATTTGAGGTAAATCACAGTTTTCACACGGCATTCTTAAATTCACAAGAACAGGGTTGTTTGTTCCTATTGAGGTCATGTGCCGTTTATGAAACAAACATATTCCAAACCTGAACTGGAGCCTGCTTTGGAACTACTGGTTTAACCTCTCTCGATTCAACAGTCTGCACGTGGAGAATATTACAAGTTATGAAATGGTTGTATAAATATTAGATTCATGACACATTGGATATATAAATAAAGAGTTATCAACAGCAGAAAAAAAAACTGTTCACCTTAACCCTCGGCATAGCAATTGGCCTCTGCGGCTCCTCAGTTTTCTCCTCCCTTCTGTCCACCACCCTCTCCTCACTTCTCTCAACCTCTCTCTCTGCTCTGTCCATCCCTCTCCGTCTGAGCACTCCCTCTGGTGGCTGGAAGGGGTACTTCCATTGTATGAACACCCTGACGATTCCCTTTGGGCCGCCACCTGTATCCCTCAGGACATAGTCACCTGTGCCCAGGCAATACATTTGTAAAAGTTACGAGTAGTTTAGGGTCATATTCAGGTAACTTATGCAAAGATACCAATTCAAATGTATTAACGTGATTAACGTTCTAAAGAATGCAAACATAAAAAAAGATCATACACTGCCTTCAAGAAACAAGGAGTGCAGCTTAATATGCTTAACATACGTATTATTATTATGATTATTAATAATAATAATAATAATAATAATAATAATAATAATAATAATAATAATAATAATAATAATAATAATAATAATAAATAATTATAATAATAATACATTTTATTAAACTCACCTCGTATTGGCCTTCCAGCCGCCAAGGCTCGGAGCGGGACAGGTGTCTTGGCCAGGTAGGGAGGCGTCGGCGTCTGGTTCTCGCTGTCATCAAACACGTACACCCACAGGCTCCCCGACCTCAGGTACTCCAGCACGTCATGTGTCACCGCCAGCGGGTAGCTCACCGAGTCGTTGAACAGTGGGTCCGAGCAGCATTGGACCGTGGGCGAGGTGTGTGGCGGAAGGTCGTACAGACGGTACATCAGGTAAGCGTCAGGAAGTAGTCCCGGCCAACTCGCTGTGAGCCCCACGCAATGCTCGAGCACCACCTCCAGCTCGTTAGGTATCCCTCCACCGTAGTCATATAGTTCCTGTTGTAGAAGTAAGTAACCAACTGTTTAGGATGTGAATAGAAAGAGGTGGAAAAAAATACAACAGTAGCCTGTCTACAATGACCTGGAAACACTAGTTATTTCTTGCAAATCATTGTTGAACTTTAACAAAGTGCTCAGCTACCTGGCTGGTACAATGGCAGTGAGTATACTAATCGTTCTCACCTCATGTCCACTGTCCTGCCAGCCCAGAGTGTACTGCTGCATAGGGATCCTCCTCGGTGCAGGTGCCATCCACCTGTCCGCCTGCCTGACCTCAGGTGACCTCTCTGTCAGGCTATCCATGGACTCTGCTACTGGGGAGAGCCGCACCCAAAACTCCAGCACCCCTATGATATCATCCTCTGAACCTGTACAGTGTATACGCACAATTAGATATTAGCGTCCAGCTAAATTAAACATACCATTATTAACTGCACTGTTTTGGGGTTAAAGAATATTGTTGCATACAATTTATAACCTAAGAGCATTTAATTTTAGCTTGCTTGAACAGTTTGGTTTGCAGTTGTCATTCAGTTGTCATCAGCAATAAAAGAACATTGGTATTGAGAGTTTGGTTTGTCTCCAACCTGTCATATTAACCCTTCCGCTCACTCGCTCCCCTCTCCTCTCCAGTGTTCCAACCAGGGTCACGTGACCACACCCTCGCGTCACGAAGCGAACCCCTCCCAGTGCCTGATGGAGCTCCACTTTCACCCTTGAACCTTGACCCCCGAGCCTTCCCAGGTCGCGGGGTGAGAGAGAGTAGCGGGACGTGAATCCGTAGCTGGGCTGATTGCCCGAGACTAGAGGGGTGGAGTGCATCTCAAAGTCCAACAGGGCGTAGGTACAAAAGGTCACGACCTCTTCGAACCCGTTTTCAGCCTCGCGGGCTCCGCTCATGGCCCTTAGCCCGCCAGGAGTGAAGGCAGCCGCCTTTAAGTGGATTTCCAACAAAGACTCTCCTGGCCTCAGCTGAGAGAAAGTGGTATCATCCTCAATGGGTTGTACCACCTCCTGGTCACCCCCTGGCCAGGTGTACTGTATTGGTATGGTCCGTTTGTAGTTTCTTGGGCTGTAGGCCAATTCCTTGAGTTGGGCTTGAAAGAAGAAGAAAATGTGGTCGGTATATGTTTTATTAATTCAATTATACTTTATTATATTTTTCTTTTTACTTGTATGCACTTACCTTGTAAAGTGTTAATTTGCTGGGCTCTCCTACCCAACAGTTTGTCTTTCTCTGCCAGCCTCCTCCTGGTCTCCTCCCTCTCTCTCTCTGATCTCTCCATCATTGTATTCCACTCTGCCTACAAAATACAGTACCAGTCAAAGGTTTGGACAGACTTTCTCATTCACTTCAATGTGAAAGTGTGTCCAAATATATGACTGGTACTGTGTGTGAAACTATATATCTATATCTATATATATATATATATATATATATATATATATATATATATATATATATATATATATATATATATATATATATATATATATATATATATATATATATATATATATATATATATATATATACAGTATTATAGAGAGAGAGATATACACATAAATGTATATAACAAGATAACAAAAGAAAAAGAGATAGAAGTACTTGCAGGCAGATAAAATAAATACGTGCACATTTATTTTATGTTTCTCTGTGCACCTGCTATAATATCTGCACAGCCTGTCTCTACCTGCAGGTCGTTGTTGATGCTGTGCTGTAACAGCAGCAGGTCTCTGGTCTTCTGCAGCTCCAGCACCGTCTCGGCATGTGATGCCTGCACCTCCACTAGCTCTCGGGAGGAGTCCCCCGTCTGCCCAGCAGACCCCAGGAAATTCAGGCCTTTGCGGCCCTCCTGCTGGAGTCTGAATGCCTAGGAATTAAGATCACTGAATGAAGAGAAAGACCGCAAATGTGATGACTCGTAGAATGACAATGTTTGTCAACCAAGGCCAAAGCTCTCTAGAGTCGATGCATCAAGAATCAGTGTTAGCTAAGCAGCAGTGGTGCTATGGTGAAGTGTTATGTAAAGGAACGAACCTTAATCTGCAGAAGAGTTTCGCTGAGGTCTTCAACACTCATGTCAAACTCCTTAGAGAAGACAAAAATTGTTATTTATAAATTAAAAGAAGAGGATGTGGCATAAGACACGGATGATGATGATGATGATGATGATGCACACATTTGATCACACTATTCTTAAACAGAGGTAATAATATAGAGGTTTATGGGTTGAAATTCCTTATAATAAATATCTAAGAAGATATTATTAACACTATATACAGTACATTTAATATACCATATATTTTATTGAATTTTACTCAAGGTTTCTTCATAGATTTTTTAAAGAGTAATAAGGATGACCTCTGACCTTTGGAATAGAGTCCAGTCGGTCCTGCAGGGCGATCACTTGACCTCTGTATTGCAGGACTTCCTCCTCTAAACCCTTGTGCCTTCCTCTCATAAACTCTGTCAACTCTGGAGGCATAACATCAGTGTTATATACGGTAACATGAACTTATCAAGCTCTTTGGTTAAATAAATCTCTCAAAGAAATGTGCAATTCTCTATAAATACACAATTTAATAACGATGTGTAGACGCTACAGCACATTTTGACACGTGCTCTTTTCTGCTAATGGATGTCTATGCAGGTCCATTGGATCCCATTGGTTAAGTGGGATTTTTTAAATCAAGATACACAAGGACGGTAAATAAAAATAGAAATTCCAGCGCACACCAGAATACCAGACTTCATTTAGTCGGTCTACACCTAAGTCCTATACAGTCCTTCCACTGTCTGCTCTGGTCTGTGCAGCACTTCGGTCAATGTCGTGAGTTGTTTTTAAACGTGCATTATAAATACATTTTACTTTTACTTAAGGGCACTTTACTATTCGTACCGCTGTCCTGCTCCCTCTGCTCCTCCATCCTCTCTTTGTCCAGTTTCCATCCCTCCACTTCTCCTTCCAGCCTTCGTCTCTCTTCTCTCTCCACCCTTAGCATCTCCTCCAATCTTTGGATGTCCGTTCTCAAAATCTCCTCTTTTTCTCTCTCCCTCTGTTTCTCCAGCTCCCTTTCTTGGTCGGCGTGTCCGTCTTGATGGCTTTGCACGGACA
This sequence comes from Galaxias olidus, assembly GCA_026901105.3. NCBI lineage: Eukaryota > Metazoa > Chordata > Actinopteri > Galaxiiformes > Galaxiidae > Galaxias > Galaxias olidus. The sequence goes on from JAPMUY010004241.1 coordinate 21,502, forward strand.
AAGTCCTGATGCGGAGAAGAAAGAAGAGAAGAATTAATGGTATCAAAAGTTAAAGATATTGTGTCAAACTATGAAGGACTATAGCGACAGAGAAAAGAACTTTAGCAATAATCGTGAGAGAGAGAGACACGCAAGCTAGATACAAATATGCAGAAAAGGAGAGAGGAGAAAAGAACGATATCATAAGGAGAGAGAAATATAATGCAACAACATTACATGAGCTATGTTTTACGGTCCGTGTCGAACAGTCATGCTGTCACGCTCACCCTTCTAGCAGTGTGTCGTAGCTCTCCTTCAGCAGAGCTCTCTCGCCCTCCAGATCACACACACGCTCCTGGAACTGAAACCACGGAAACGACATTAATTACAAATTACTTTAAACGTACTTCAGCCCATTTAGTATTACAAATGTATGTTCTTCAATTGTTTTTGTAATAAAACATCATTATCCATTACAGATTGGAGAGATTTAATGCTGTTCATGTATTTTAACAGTTTGAGACGTTGCTATTATTTTAGCATTTGTTATGGATATATTTTTAAACTATTTACACCATTATCCTTATTCCCTGCACTACCTCTTCCAGGCCTCGCAACGACAAGGTGGCGTTAGTGAGCTGTCCCTCCAGTTCCAGTGCTCTCTGTCGCTCCACTTTCAGCTGCTCGCTCAACTCCTCCACCTTCTCCAGCAAAGCCCCCTGGTTATCTTTCAGCGACCTTTGACTCTATTGGCCAACGGAAAACAGAGCAGAGTGAGTGTGACCGGCCTTAATGGTGTTAGACTGAGGTCAAGGATGACTGTGCTGATGTCGACATGATGCTTCGTTTTGGGACTGCTCGTCTTACCTCTTCTAGTTGGGACTCGTAAGCCTGATAACGGAGGAAAGAAAAAGCTGGTTTAGCGAGATAGGAAGCATAGTGTGTGTTAGTTTAGCTTAGTGTGTGTGTGTGTGTGAGCGTGCGTGCGTGCGTGCGTGCGTGTGCGTGTGCTGTGGCAATTGCGTGTGCATAAGCTACGCAGGCAGACATATTCAGAGACAGGCTGTCCGTGTGCAAACGTATTTTTAGGGATGAAAAAAATAGATATAGAAAAATTATGTCCAGACCTCCTGCAGCTCCTTGAACTTCTCGTGGAGGAGGCGCAGCTCGGTGCTCCTCTCGGACAGCTGCTTCTGCAGGCGGATCACGTCCACATTGTCTCTGATGGTCAGTCTGAGGGTCGGACCGACACGACTTGTTACGGCTCGAACGCTCTGTCCGTACTTGCAGCGGCCACGACCACACACGCGTCTATATCTCGGATGATGTGTTTCTGTGTTTATGTGAGTGTGTTTTAGACACAGTGTGAAAAATGGCAGAACTAGGAGGGGGCCCTAGAGGTTGAAAAATAAAAACGGAGTGCGCCACTAATCAAACACACCTCCAGTATTATTTTTAGGCCTTTTTTATTTAACTCTATGATTTACAGAGGGTAATATCTCTATCCACCTGTGTCCCTCCGCCGCCTGTTGCCTCCTCATGTCCCTCACGGTGCCCTCTATCTCCCTCTCTTTCTCCCTGAGGGTGTCCCGGAGGGCCTGGGCGGCCAGCTCCAGCTCCGTCACCCTCACCTGCTGGCTCTCCACCACACCGGCCCTGCTGGGGGACAAACAGGGTGGTGGTGGTGGGGTCAGGGGAAGGGAGGGGGGCGGGGGGGTAACACGGGAGTACTTGGTGGTGGCGGTAAAAGAGAGGATTTGGCTTATCCTTTTGATTTTTCGAGAACAAAATGTTCAGTTCAAACCAAGAAAGTGAAATGATTATTTTATTGTGACTTTGTCTTTGTTGACTGATTTAGCCGTGCGGACTTTGAACTTACAATCTCTCTATCTCTCCTCTGGTGTCCTCCAGGGTGGGGCCGTAACGGGGCGGGGCCGTCTGAGCTGCTCGCCTGACTCCGCCCTCTCCCTCCATGCCCCGCCCTGAGAGACAGGTAAAGAGAGCCTACCTGGATTAGAATGTTCTGACTGACGCACAGAACGCATGATGGGTACGTTCCATGTGGCGTGTTAGCCAGTACTGTCAATAGAAAGATGACCGGCTGTCAAGACATTAGAGCACAATAACGCTCTTGGTAATCCATGGGTGTGCAGACAACACAAATTAGTCACCATCAACGCATAGATAATAGGTGGAAAATAGGCACGTAGAAATCACATTCAAATCAGAAATAGGTCCTTAACGGATCGGTTTCAACAGCAGAAGGCGACAGTTGCTCGCTTCCTTTCACTCCATTCCTGACCAAGCCGCTACCTCTGTTGAGTCTGTAGTGTGCGCCTCCGGTCAGGTCTAAGATGTGCTGTCTCGCCATGGACAGCTTGCTCTGCAGCGCCCCCTTCTGGCTCTCCAGGGAGGCCACGCGGGACTCCAGGTCCCGGATGGTGTCCTCCATGTCGTCCTCCCTGAAGCTGGCCCCCGCCTTACCCGGGTGAGCCTGCCGCAGACGCATCAGCTTGGTGGACAGCCTACGTCGCACAGGGCGAGGGAGTTAGAGGGGGGAAGGAGGAGAGATGGAGAGAGTTACAGAGAGGGAGAGAGGGGAGAGAGGGGAGAGAGGGGGAAGGCCGGGAGGGATGAAGGGGGTAAAAGGGAGAGAGTTACAGAAGAAATACGAGGAGGTCGCGAGTGTGTGTATGTTTGTGTGTGGGGTTGTACGTGCATGTAAAGGTGTGTTTTTACAAGTGTGTGTTGGTTTTTGCTTGCGTTTGAAGGTGTGTTTTTGCGTGTGTGTGTGTGTGTGTGTGTGTGTGTGTGTGTGTGTGTTCGTGTAAGTGTGCATTTGGCCAGGTGTGTTTGCAGGCAGGTGTGTGTGTGCACACGTGAAGGTGTGTGTGTGTGTGCGTGCAGGTGAGACTGTGTGTGTGTGTGTGTGTGTGTGTGTGTGCAGGTGTGTGTGTGTGTGTTTACCTGCGGAGCCGCTGCTCCTGCGTGCGTGTGTGTTGCCTCAGCACCGTGTTCTCCTCCTGCAGGCGTAAGCACTGGTCCTCCAGGTGCTCTCTGGGGAGGCGGAAAACACGCTGGCGGTCTAAAGGAGAGAGAGATGAGAGAGAGAGATGAGAAAAAAGAAAGAAGAAAGAGATAGATGAAAGCGAGAGAGATGAGAAAAAAAGAAAGAAGAAAGGGAGAGATGAAAGAGAAATGAGAAAAAAAGAAAGAAAAAATAGAGATGAAAGAGAGAGATGAGAAAAAATGAAGGAAGAAAAAGATACATGAAACAGGAGGAAAGGAGGGAGAAACGAAAGAAAAGGAGGGCAGAAAGTGTGAGAAAGGAGTGTGGAATAAAGCTGTGCAAGACTGAAAGCAGTTGATAAGGAAAGAGTGTGTGAGGGGAAAAGCAAGGGAGAATAATATGTCCCCAGAGAGAAATAAAAGTTGGAGTACAACAGGGTAGATCCACAAGCTCCTGAGTAATAAACGAATAAACTAGGTTTAGCGAACGGTACTAAATGTTGTAATCTATGGTTGTGTAGACGGCAAACACAGTTTATTACAAGGTGCTCACCCTTTAAAGTCATCACCTGTGGCTTTTTCCAGGTCCTTTCATCTCTCACCGTATCTATGGAGGGAGGGGACAGGCTCATTTTAAAGACACAGGTGAACTCACAGAATCGCTCACACAAGAACAGTTAACACATACTCACACAGACAGATACATGTATGATACACAGGAGACGGAGACGGAGGTGTACACACACACACACACACACACACACACTCAACCAAATACAATGCCGACACGTCAACATGCACATTTAGAACTTCCCACACGCACACACACACACACACACACACACACACACACACACACACACACACAGAGAGAGAGACCTGGGACGGTTGCCATAAGTCCTCCTCTTGTCATGCCCACGTCCCTGACTGGGAGGTCCCCAGCGGTTTCGTCCACTGCCAGTGACATCATGCTGTCCAGCTGAGCGTAGCCAATCAGCAAGCTTCAGCAAGCTGTGCGTTTGATGATGATATCATCAGTGGTGATGTGCAGTGGATTTTCATTCTGAAGAACTGAACTGGAGTTGTTCCTACGAGGGCATGGTTATTTGCCAGACGTTTCTAGAGAGGATGTTGTCAGCAAAACACAGAACAGTTTTGTTATGAAAGGAAAAATGACTTGCTTTCCTGTTTTATTTTTGAAGTATTGAGGTGTTAAATACACATCACTGATTGTTGCTCTCAAACAACAATTCTGTACGTCCTGACCTTCACAGTTTCAACAAAACATTATTTTATCCTCTTAATCAGTGGTTTCCAATCCAGTCCTCAAGTACCCCCAGCCATTCCAGGTATTTAATCTTCCCAATTTCTAGCACACCTGGTGTAATTAGTCACATACAGCAAGGCCTTGACTAATTACACCAGGTGTGCTGGCGTTAGGGAAGATCCAATTCCTGCCATGACTGAGGGTACTTAAAGACTGGATTGGGAACCACTGCTCTAAATTATTGAAATCCGAGGGTACAGTTGTATTGATCCGTTCCATCCATCCATTAACTTTTACCGCTTATCCTGTACAGGGTCACGGGGGGGGGCTGGAGCCTATCCCAGCGGACACAGGGCGAGAGGCGGGGTGCACCCTGGACAGGTCGCCAGTCTATCACAGGGCTGTATTGATCCGTTATTGCACAAATATCCTTTGAGTAGGACGGGAAAGACAGAACTTAAAATAAATCTACTACAGCTCGTCTCGTCTTCTACAGCAATCAAGCACACCTCAAAACAAAACCAGAGCTCATCGACACTGTCAATATGCATCCTTAGAACTGTCAGCACACCTCAAAACAAAACCAGAGCTCATCGACACTGTCAATATACATCCTTAGAACTGTCAGCACAGTCAAAACAAACCGAAACATTTGAGTCTCTTACATCTGCATCCGATGTGCCCTTTTTCTATATCCATTGTTTCGGTTTGCTGTGCATTAGCTGACGCGTAACAATGCATCTACACGAGACAAGGCTTATGTTAATAGAACCGTATGCTGTCACCCACCTCCCTACAACCCAGAGTGTTCACACAAGCACGTCCTCTGTCCTGATCCTCCCATTCACAAAACACAAACCAAGTCAATGTGTTCTTACCCTATCCAGTCGTCCTCATAGGAGAGTGTGCTGATGAGGAGGTGGCAAACGTATACTTTTAAAAAAAAGTATCGCTACATTTCAACCTTCAACCCCGTTCTCCACTCTGCAGCTCGATCCTTTTTAATCCTTCCTGATCCCTTCCTTCTTCTCTCTTCAACCCCCTTCTTTTACCTCTTCCCCCTGTCTTTCTCCACTGTGCCTAATAGTAAACTAAAGGGAGAACAGTGTGAGTTCTGGCTATTCTTGAAATGATTAATCTTTCGATACTATAGACACATTTATAATAATGTATAAAACATGCAAATGTGCTTATGTGTGTGTGTAGATGAGTGTGTGTATGTGTGTGTGTGTGTGTGTGTGTGTGTGTGTGTGTGTGTGTGTGTGTGTGTGTGTGTGTGTGTGTTGCTTTCTCCTTAGTCTCAGGACCTGCAGTCTGTGCTCCATCTGCTCCCACAATAATCTCATCTGTTTGTTAATCTGATTAGCCAGACTACAGGAATATATACAACTTGAATGGGCATTCAAAACAGATCTGCAGTCAGTTCTTGGTTTAGTCTGACCCGTACATTTTCCATACTTAGAAAAGGTGAACTGTAAACAAATCTGTGTCTAAATTCGGAGGAGAGGAGGAGAACAAATTCCACACTACATGTGAAATCGACTATAATAGTATATATAACAAAAAGATAGAACATATATAATTAAAATTTTATGGTAACATTTTATTACAGTATGAGGTATGTGTACACTACAGCAAAATGAGAAAATAAGCCTTTATTTTTATAAGCACATAAGTTTTCTTTTTGTGTAGGCTATGTTACAAAAGTAATATTTTCATGTATGTTATTTATTATAAAGTGCGGGTTCATGTCATATTGTTACGTCATCTACAGCTCCCTCTTCACTGACGTCGAGAGTGACAGGACAAATGACGAGAGGCGATTTGTTGTTTCCGCTGTCACTCATATCCGGGTTGAACAGAGGGAACATGGGCTCGTTAAAGCTGAAGCCAGTAAAAGAGTAGATATGAGACATGGCTTCGACATCGTAGAAGGAAACCACGCCCTCCTCGTAGTCCATAAACACGCCCATCTTCTCAGGTTTCTCCCTCAGATGGAGAACGATCGACTGTCCTGCGCATGCTCGGTACTCACAGCCCCGCCTTAGACATATGGCCCAGAAGCCGTCTTCAGGGCTCAGGGTGACCACGCCCTTCCTGCTGACAGACTGGCGGGCCACGCCCAGATCCCAGGCTGTCTTGTTGCCCACCTCCACCTCCCAGTAGCGCCTCCCGGAGGTGAAGCCTTGCCGTGCCAGGACGCAAGGTGCCGTGTCAAAGCGCTTCGGGGAGTCCGGAAGGTTCTGCTCGACGTCTCCGTCGGAGACCTGAGTTCCGTCGTTTGTCAGAACCAGCCAGGGGTTGGCTGTGGTGTGGTCCAGTCGGACATCAACTAGGGGGAGTAAGGAGGGATTCTATTTTATTTAGTCGATCAAAGCAATTGGATCAATTATTTTGTCTACTGTAATCTTTAGAGTGTTTTTCAGTAAAAGCATAGAACATAAAAACTGTACCTGCATACTGACGTATCTTTTTACATTCTACAAAAGAGGCCAAATTAAACAAATATCAGATTAGTAATAACAGATTAAAATTAATCGACCGAACGTTTAGACAAAAAATTATTTCAATATTTCAATCAATATCTAATTAACACCAGAAGCAATATTTTTTTTAAGAATTGACAATACCTTGTCTGGAGAGTGTTTTGAGTGCTGGTTGCAGAATATCCTGAATGTGGGAAACCGCTCTCCTGACAATTCCCACACTCGAGTCAGAGTGAGCGCTGGTCTCAGACCAGTCCTTGGTGAGTGAAGGGGCACTTAGCGAAGGGAAACTCTAGAAGCAGAAATAAAGGAAAGACAAAAACATTCATTATTATTTACTTAATTATTTGCCGTGTTATTGTTCTTTTTATTGAGTGCACTGAAGTTGAAGCATAGACTCAAACGTAAAACCCACACCTAACATTCAAACGATCTAATTGATACAGATGTCAATAACGTTGTAATAATAATGGACAAGTTTCCTTTTCATACTCTCAGTTCAAGCAGTCAATGACCTGTAGGAGGTGGAGGTGGTCCTCAGTGTGGCAGAGCTGCTCCAGCTCAGTGCTTCTCCTCCATAGCTCAGTAATCTCCTGCTCCAGCTCTTTGATGAGTCCCCCGGCTCTGCTCTCGGCGGCTCTCTGCTTCCATTCGATCTCCTCTAGGAGCTCGGCCTGGGTTCTCTGGATGGACCGCACCAGAGCAGTGAAGACCTGCACACTTTCTTCCACACAGTTCCTTGTGCTCCTCTAAAGGGGATAAAGGGTTGTGCATCAAAACATAGTTTAGGCATGTTTTCTTATCTAAAGTAAGTTGGGTCACGTATCTTTGGGTCACTTAACTCACTCTGCTAATCTCTACGGACTGTTTGATCTCCTCCACGTTTCTCAGCCTGGTCTGTATCATCTGCTTTAGCACCGCTTCAGTGCTCTTCATCTTCAGCTAGGATGAAAATAACGGTCAAGTAATCGTATAAGATTCAAAATGAAAATGAGTTATACCATTTCAAAACCTCTGGCTAACAACACACAAAAAAAGTGAAACATAAAGGTTATAGATACATAACCAAAAGAAAGTCGCAAGAGAAAGTGAAAAGAAGAGGAAACAGTTCATTTTTCACTTCACCTTTTTCTCTTTGCTCTCTCTCTCCACGGGCACGGTGTCGTGCGCACGATGGTCCGTCTCCGTGCACAGCACGCACACACACCTCTGGTCGCTCCTGCAGAACAGCTCCAGCAGCCTCTGGTGCTTCACACACATCCTGTTCTCCAGGTTCTGCACGGGGTCTATCAGTTTGTGGGTCTTCAAGGTGGACACTCTCTGGTGAGGCTCCAGGTGGCTCTCGCAGTAGGAAGTCAAACACACCAGGCAGGACTTCAGGGCCTTCACCTTCCTTCCCATGCAGACGTCGCAGGGGACGCCATCGCGGCACGCAGCAACACGCGGCACGCCACCGTTCTGCTTCCTCCGGGCTCTGATCTTCTCGGACATTTCCCTCGCAAAGGCGTTCTTGCACAGCTCCGGCCGTCCTCGAAAGACGCTCTTGCATTTGGGACAGTCGGGCACGTCGCTCGCGTTCCAGTGGCTTTGGATGCAGGCCGTGCAGAAGCTGTGTCCGCACGCGATGGAGACCGGGTCTGTGAACACGTCCTGGCAGATGGAGCACAGGAACAGCTCCTCGGATAAGAGGCCGCTGGGTAAAGCCATGTCTACACCGAACGAGAAAGAGTGAGAAGCAAAAAAAAAAGGTGAAGTTTGAGTTATATTTGTGGTTGTGTCAAATCAGCTTCAACAATAACACATTTTACAGATATAGCTATTGGCCTCAGTAAAAACAAACTGTTCATAGGCACCACAGCCCTCCCTCACTTGGTTCCTTGAGCCACCGACAGCTCGACAGGACGTGTACAGCAAGTCTGAAAAGATTATTGCTGATGTGGAGAAGCATACTACCATACTACATAGTAAAAGCCAAAAAGAGATTTAGTATGTCCCATACTTAGTATATCAAATGCAACATGCCCATAATGCATGCAAAAGTACATACTTTGCAAGTGCAGCTGAAGTACCTACTAAAGGAAAAAAGTAGTAGTATGCGATTTGAGACGCAGCGACAGTTTCCAGGTAAGTGAACAGGTGAAAGGTCGCTTTGGGGTGAAGGACTTTCCCCCTCCCTAGACATCAAACTCCTATCGTACTTTCATTCTACACTTAACAGCTCCAAGATAATACCAGAGCAAATGATTGGTTAAGACTCCACGTTCCCAGGGTGCATTTCTATCCAACCGTCCATTGTAATTTCTATTTTTTTGTGGATCCTTCACAAACACTTCTTCAAATAAATCACATTTGTTCAAAAATTTGTAAAGGGATGTGGCAAGAGAATGTGACACATGTAGCCTTGTCTCTCTCACTAATGACAGTATTCAAGTGTAGTAGCATTCGTTCCACCACCATGTTTATGAGCAGACTACCACTGATCTCCACAGCTTTACAATAATCAGTGAGCAAACAGGACTAGAGTCAATCAGTGACCCTTAAGCTATGCCCACATATGCCCATATATCTATTTATAAATGTGCGTTTTGTTTGACATTCCAGGTGACAGATTAAGAGAAAGCTCTACTACCCAGTGACCAAAGTCCAACTGGCAACATGATACCTTTGTCAACATGCGTTCAGTGAAAATCTGTTTTATTTAGGCTCAGAAATCAGATACAAATGGTTAGCCTTCTTCCTTCATCCATTTTATTAACTGTAACAACAAGCACAATGTCAGAACTATTTCTGCTGCTGGTAAAAAACCTCTGGAAATATCTCTTACCTTGTGAGTGTAACTTCTGAGGCAGTACGCTAGAATGCTCAGGCTTCCAAATGTCATGTACTTTCTGTAGCAAACATCACATAGTCCCTCCCCATTTCTACATTTATACATTGGGTGTGTATACAGTACACCTCCTATTACCTGCATTTTATACAGGGGATATAAATATAGGGAATAATTCAACACTCAGACTTCCCTGTCCCCTTTCTTGTCCATAAATTTACCAACATTTGTTGAATGATCAAGGATGCAATTTAAATTTTCAATGTTCCATAATGTACATTATTCACACACTTTAAACACAGTGTGATATTACATATAGATTTACAGTTTTAAATATACGTGTCGGTGCTAAACAAAAATTGTTACAATATAGCCAGCTGTCTGAGAGAAGGAATGATGTTTGGTTGTAATGTATCACTTAAGTATTGATTACAGTCCAGAAAAGATTTTCATTTTTTGGTTTCCCATTAGCTGCATTGAAACTTTAAACTCATTGTTTCGATTGTGTACTGAGGAGACAAAGCCGGCCTTTTTTGGCGCTGGTTCCCAGTAATGATGCCAATTTCCAAATTTGTCCGCTCCAAAACCAAAAACAGTTACCTGGAGAGAAATAAAATATCTAACTTATCAATGTAAAAATAAATGCAAAAGACCATTAGTACACTCAGAAAAAAATGGATGATAAAGTAATTTATAAGTTAACATTTCCTTTGTGAAGACAAAGTACCTCATCGCAAATGTGTATTGCAAATATCAGGGCCAAAAAGCCAGTGGATGGATATCTACCACTGTCATCCAGCCAGACTTCATAAACATATTTCATAAAGGCAGGATTGATCACCATTATCTGTGTCAATAATACAAGTTATACAATTTTAAAGAAGCCCTTTTTTAATGACCAAAAATAAACATTCATTAAAATAAATAATGTTTCTCAAATACTCACCAAATTCGTGTTAGCTTTAATCCTAGTTTTAATTTTTTTATATGTACTTAAAAAAGACAGAGAGAGAATATTGTTAAACTTATTATACGTCATAACATTGAGCAAGGCTATTTAAAGTAAATACATCAGGACAGCTAACTAAACGCAGTCCCAATGAAGTCTACAGTGCATAGTCAAGTAACAGTACACAATCTGAAAACATGCAGCTGCTTATGTTGGATTTACAGACCTCCATGTAGACTACTAATCTTATCGAAACTGATAAAAACTATGAAATATACGAGGCCTTACCGTGTTATGGAACCAGTGGTAAGTGCACTGGCAAGCCACTCCAGGTCCAGCACTTTGAACGGCACCAGCACAAGATGAGTGCTGTCTTCAAGATCCACAGCACTCTCTGGGTATATAAAACGATGTGTGGTTCTGGACCCCACATCTGATTCAAACCCTTTGACAGGTGCCTTGTTTATTCTGCCGCGAAAAAACGGAGAGGATTCAATGGCCTATATTTGCGTATTTGGCACTAACTTCAGTGTCTCTCTTTGATAAATTGTTTGGCATTTTGTTCCTGTGCTAAAAAGGTTGATTGTAAATGTTTAATTGCCAAGAGATGAATAACAAACAGTTAATGATGCAAAAAAGGGTCCCATTCACCCCATTTGGCAACCGTAATGCAAGTTTACAGATTTGCCGTAAATTTAGCCAGGTTCTTCCTATCAGCACAAAAGAAGACAGTTTCAGACGCACAAACAGGAAACGAAACCATCAGATTTATAAACACGCTAAATAAGCAAGCACTGGGCAAGTAAACAAAAACAAAAAACACCTATTAGCTTCTTTACCTTATGATGATGTCGTTAGCGTCGATACGGGGTCCATATTGAGTTCCTTTTATATTCCCGGAATTCCCCACCACAGCGCACCGCCTACAACGGTCGGGACCAGCATCCCTGTAACGTTCCCTGTCTGGGATGACCTGAAACAGGTCTTTCATTGCTGCACTGAACGTGCTGTTTGTTTTGGACTGCAATTTCTAAAAAAAAGTAAAAAAATAAAGCACAAGTCATATTTGAAATTAATCGCAATGATAAATTGTAGGTGTAGTTACGTAATAATAATAATATAAAATAAAACATTCAAGAGCTTCTACGAATGACAGACATGTGGTGCATACAGTGCGATGTGTTATGTGCTATGTGTATATTACAGTGTTATGTATTATACTATATTGCTGTCTATTTTCTTTTCCAGGTTACCCAAGGATGGCACAAACATAAAACCACCTGTCTTGATGAAGACACTATCAAATAAAACAACGAAAACACTATGAGGATGTCTGGCCATGAACAAATGCCACATAGACCTTTACTCTACTTTTTCAATAGGCCTATGTGTTCAATAATTGCTATTGGCAAACTGGGACAGTGTCAAAATTGCATAATACAAAAAATAAAAACACTTTTTATTCACCTTTACATCCCATAACAAAATATGTAATATTATTTTTATAACCTTAACATTATTTACTTAAAATGTCACTTAAGTGGTTGTTGAAAATGGTGTGCCATGCCCCAAGAAAGTAATTTCATAACCACAAAACCTGTATTTTTTTAATCTCACATATTTGTTTATGATGCGCTCAGTGTTTATTTTTAGTAATAGAAGTGTAAAGATAATGATGAAGTTTAACTGTCCCACTTTACACAGAGTCTCAATTTGCCACTATTCAATCATTTGCAAATACAAATAAAAATATTATATTAAATGTATCTTTATTTGTATTTTAACGTTTCCCCACTGTTGTGCAATCTCAATGAATTTAGTCAATTCAATGTGTTTGGAAGACCAAGTTGATAGATAAAATGTAACCTTTGAGTTTCTTGTTGTATGTCCTGAGCGGTGTGGGTGCAGTGAATCTATTTCTAACACTATTTGCTTAAAACTGCAACAACATTACAACTAACTATGCAGGTTATAAACATATAAACTACAATAAGATACTTTTAGATAATAAACAGTCATTGTGTTATGATACAAATTAACAACGCTCATGTGGCTGGATTCATTTCTAGGATTAAAAATGCATGACCAAACCCAAATAGAATCAGTAGCAGTGGTTTTGTTTAAAAAAAAAAAAAGCTTTAAGTTAAATGATAGTTAAACTTTGAATGCACTTACATTAAACCACTTGTTAACATCCTCAGTCAGTTCCATGTTACTTCTGGTAATGATCGGATTTACGGATTGATTAAAGCGATTGATAAACCATGGGTCCTCGGCATTCTCTTTTGCTAAGCATGTGTTGCAGGCACACAGCCTGCTAAAACTTGAGATGAAGGACAACAAGTGGGTTGGATACTCCCTGTATGGTATCGATGAGGTGTGAGCATGAAAAAGCATTAACATTGCTAAAATGCTAAATATGACAGTGACGGTCTTCAGTTGACGGCGCTTGAAGAGAAGAACCCTGAATGCAACTTTGAAGCAATGCATGTTCTTTGGACCGTTTGACGGAATCTGTGGATAGAAAAAGCATTTTGTAACATAAAACATCTACTAAGCGTAAATACACTACCTTACAGCAAATACCGTATGTGTTAGGGCTACATTAAATCCGTTTAGCAATATTTTACCAGAAAAACACAAAGATGAAATCCGTTGGTTGTTAATGGAACTGTCAGCTAAAGTTCAGGCAGATAACAAAGTCTGTGCGCTGCTGACATGTGTCATACAGTAAGTACGTCATGTGCAACGCATACTGTTCACTAACACATCTGTTCACAATCAAATATCATATCATTGAGGGAGAAGGGAGGTATTTACATTAAGTCATATAGGTTTTTTGCTGTGTTGAATTAGGTGATATGAACCTAGGGTCTGCTAATATGTTCTGTTAATATGTCCCTGATGATCTGATGATCTTACCTCAGCCTGTCTTTGAGTCGGAGAGGGGCCACTGTCGTGGTTGCCTTTTTGTTTTGGGCGATTCTACAGAAATGGTTCAAATTTCAGTCCCCGCTCCTAAAATAAGTATTTTAAAAAATAATTATCTTTTTACTTATCTTGATAATGTTATGGTCTATTTCGGAACAATACTTTAAAAGATACAATGCAATGAGACATTTTCAAAATCGGGGTTTATATGCTCTTGGCAATTGGCTGTCCCCAACCCAAACCCCTACATTTCAGTCGTTGAAAATTACAGTAAAAACATTTTTGTCAATTTATTTACTTTGTTTTAATAATACAATATATTGTTTTCTTCAAAATGGCTGTTGAAAGATTCAGATCTATTTTATAAAAAACCTATAAGTTAAGAAACTTTATGTGAAAATTGATGTCCCCAACTTTCGTCTCACCACCACAACACAGTCTGCACACCAAGTCTGATTTTAGCAACACCCCTAACATTATAACCAAGAAGTGAGACTGCAACCGTTCTGTTTAGGTTAGCATTTTGAAGAGTTTTGCATCATTGTTTTGAAGTAGATGTCCTCTCAAATCGGGAATTCGGTGTGTGGTCTTTAAAACCATAATTACCGAACACATAATCCAGTGGTTAACAGTTTTGTTTTAAACAGCTATGTTGATTTTATTAGTGTATGTCACTCCAAAGCTATATTTGCTAGTTATGTGCATGCTAGCAATTTAGTTTTATTATTAGATTAGCTTACATTTGTCACTACTGAAACAGTCACCAACGAAACAAATTATACATCAGTAGTCAAGCTAATTGTTTCAGTGGTGACATAACGCAAAAATGAATACCATTGTCCAAACACCTTTTTCACAAAGGATCTCACAAAAACTTGTTGAGATATCAACTCAAATTATATTCTAATGATTGATTATGTGTCCCTAATAACATCAATCAGTAATTATGAAGTCAATATAATGCATTTTGTACATTTTATAACAAATATGTCTTATGGATTTTTGTTTTATGTTGTTTATTATCTATTTAAACCATTTTTCACAGTCGTACAAAGTAACTTAAAAAAGTAAAAAAAGTAAAAAAGGTTATATGCAGCAGCTTGTAACATAAGGTTTTGTTCACATTCAAATACTGTTGTGTTGGCTTTATTGCAGGGCTTTCGGTGCAATAAAATCTGATAATAGTTGTCCGACCAATCAAACAGCTCCTCCAGAACTAACACCGCCCAAAAGAAGACCCATGTCTGTCTATTTTGTGACCCTTGAAGGCTTGTAAAGGGTGAGTAACCTTTTTTTGAGTGTGCATTAATGCTCAGAAAGAGTGTGTTAATCTCTTCATCACATTTGTGATAACAATTCATGGCAGGGACAAAACAAGAAGCAAGCTTCTTCCGCTGTTTTCCATGCCTTTGTCTGCCTTGTCCTTATCTCTGACTCTCCAGTCAAGGCTTTACTGTCTCTTTAAGTGTTATCATTGCACAAGTCTTAGAGTAATTCTGGTGCTGGATGGCAGCAACAAATAAAAAATAAGAAAAAAAAAGTTTTGCAGGAGAATATAAATAAAAATAATCTACCTTGGCATTGATGTTGGGAAAAACTAACCAAAACAGCATAATAATAATAATAATAATAATAATAAAAATAATACATAGTATTTTTAAATCTGCAATGAATGTAACAAAAAATCATTCCAAGTTTGTATTCTTATTTGTATTATTCTAGTAGTCTATTTAACTCACATTTTCCCATTGTTTACTATAAGAAATGCAAATACTATAAACTCATTATTCTGACCTTGCCTTAAGTGTAATAATTCTGAACCCTGTACATCTATTATAGTGACCTTGTCTCACAAGTGTTTTTTCTTTTTTTTTTTTTCTTTTTTTTACAATAAATGCTTTGTGTTAGAATATACAGGTATAGTGATGTCACAAAGGAAGAAGGAAGTGTAAAGTAATTTTTCAATCCATTACGCATCTGAAGAAGTCTAAAGACCATATCAAGGAGAAGGTTTATGGGATTGGATTTATTTATAAAATAAAGCAGATCTTCCTTGTCTTGTTGTTTTAAGAATACTCCCAAGTTCCTAATAAGGTCAGTATTATAATCTGATAATAACGGTTGACTTTCATAATTAATATATATTAGAATTGGTATTTATTTCCAACATAAAAAATATTCACTTACATTTTGGTTATTATTATGTATGCTATACATTACGTTATGTATTATAATCATTAGTATATGCGACTGTATCTTAGAAGCAATTAAACATGCCCAGTGAGACATCATAACCAAAAATAAACCGTTTTTAATTATGCAATGTCCTTATTTTTCACTGACATCTAGATACAACACCAATGTACGTTGTATACATACACAAGAAAATAAAATAAAATGGAAAAAACTTTTCCCTTATTTTTTATGCAAAGCTACCATAATTGACTTTAAAAATGAACCACAACGTTAAATCAAACAACTCATAACCCTCATAGTTATTATCATCATGATCCTGTTCATAATCATCACACTCATCATTATCAAATGGACGCCAACCTGAGCAGCCTTGGGCAGAACACCAACTAAAGAAGCACAGAAAAAGATCAAGTCCTGAACTATGTAACAGGGTTATACAAATTTCAGATAAAAGTTTCTATTTACTCATATCACACAACCCATATATACAATGGGAAGTGTTGTGAGTTTTATTTTTAATCGTAAAGCCACTATAAGGAACTTTTTAGTATTAACGTATTATCAATACTTTTCTACAGTTTGCACATTGTAATGTCTATGGGAGAATGAAAAAATCGCGGTTCAGATCAGTCCTCTTTAAGTCTCAATATTTAACACTAACCTTGCCTGCCAGCAGGCCCGATCTCCTGCGAAACTGTGACAAACTGCTTTATGGCAAAAGGAAGTGCGTCACTCAATCAGGATATTTTGAGCATTGTCGTTGATTGAGCTAGCGATATGCAGTGACCACGAGCATTCTGCATGTCTCCTTTGCAACGGTTAGGGAAAAGAATTACACTAAGCAAACGATAGGGGTCACCAAAATCATCTCCTACCGATAAACTGCCTCTAGTAACTTTAAAGTCAACAGTAAAATTTATTTGTATAGCACATTTCATACACATAGGAAATTCAACGTTTAGTACATATTGGGCAAGCAGAAAAATTGAAAGGAAGAAACAAAATACTGAGAATGAAATCTAAAAATTATAAGAGAAATAAAATTGCTAGGAGCAAATCAGCAAAAAGCAATCAAGAACATACATTTTTAATTTGGAATAAAAGGTTCAGGCTTGGAGCGACTCTCAGATCTTCTGGAGTTTCCATAGAATTATACGTTAACTGTCTAGAAGTGTTCATATACTCTGATAGCTAATGCAGGTTTCAAGGAATAACAACTTTAAGAGCGCCTTTCTAAAAACCCAAGGACACTTTACAAATATAGGAAGCACTGACAAATAAAAACAAAAACAATTAAAAGAACAATGAGGCAATAAGAAGATTAAAGGACCACTAATGTAAGATTTGGACTATTTCTTTGTCTAGCATTGTTTTATCACTTATAGGGATTGTACCAACAACATGAAAAAGTGCCTTGTGCCTTTTCTCTAGTTTACCTCTGACCACACATCTACCCTATTTTACAAGTTGTTCTGAATTTCACTGATTTGTGACGTAAAAAATTCAAGTCAATCTAATTGACCAATCACAGACTCAGCTACTCCGGCCGCAACTATGACAACAGCGGAATGTTACTATCCCTAGCCAATACATAACTCACCTGATGAATGTTAATGAGCAATGGGCGCAAACTCGCGTTCACCACTGAAAACAGCATGTGAGTTGGAAGGGAAGAAAGAGGAACCTTAGAATAATGATTTAAAAATATAATATAATTTTTTTTGTTGTTCAAATACTTTTTAATGTGCTTCATAGACAGCAAGGAAGCACACAAAAATGTATGATTGTCTACATTTTGGGCCCTTTAGGAGCAGTCAAAATCAGTCAAGGAGTGCACTCATAGGCCTGACAGAACAGGTATGTTTAGAGGAGTCTTTTAAATGTTTCTTGGGACTCTGCATTGCGGATCTCCATAGGGAGAGAATTCCAAAGTATAGGGGCAGCCACACTGAACGCTCGGTCCCCAGAAGTCCGCCATCTGGTTTGGGGGATGGGGAGCAGTCCCGTGTCAGCAGACCTGAGATTCCAAGAGGGAATGTAGGGGAGTAGGAGGTAAGAAAGATATTGTGGGGCTTGGGCATGGAGCGATATGTGAGGAGGAGGATTTTGTAAGTGACACAGGACTGAGCTCAAAAGCACTTAATGTAATTTGTTTGGCCAGTAGAGGGCATTCGATGACCAAATTCAAAACCAGCACACGTAGTGTGGTTTGTTATTCTTGTATGCACAACAAACAGAAATCTCTCTATCACAAAAATCTATTATGGACATTTTGCAATGTCTTCTCTCTGTTCTTCCATGTATTTCTTGGCTTTTAAAGGATTATCGATGTACAAATCTCAGACGAATCGTGAAGTTGGCTGACAGTCCTTGCCTTATCAGTTCCTGGCGTAGCTAGGTCAGCACACAAATAGAACATGAATAAACAAAACAAATGTCCCAAAAACTATATGAAGCTATTTCAAGATGTGCTTGAGACTCTTACTTGCTCTAAAGCATCTCTTATGTCAGACTCCGTTAGTTGTGACAGTGATCTTAGTTTCACCCTCAGTCCAATGACGTAATCTGTCAATACATTAAGATGCATGGATTACGTGTATTTACTTATACTTAATCATATACTTGTCTTTATTTAATAAAACATATTGTAACCACATCTCTAGGAAAGTATGTTACTTTAATCTAATGTCAAGAAATAATGAGTAACCAAAAGACCAAATATCAAAGCCTACCCACTAGATAACACCTTTGAATAAATTTTCTCCACCAAGATTCTGAATTATGTCATGTCTCTGAAGATGAGAAGGGGCAATACAGTGACATTGTATAACAATGACTTACCAGACAATCCTTTGGTTGTTGAATTACTTTCTATGGAATCCAGGTAAGGAGTGCTATGCTGTGTAGTGAAGGTCGTTTGTTGGTCAGTGCTTGTTGGAGGTTGTGAAGTGGTTGTGGCAGATCTTGGACTGGTTGTGGTTGGTAGTGTTGTGATTGTTGATGAGGGTGCGGTTTGTATTGCAATTGATGTGGTTGGTAGGCTAGTGGTTGTGATTGGTAAAGAAGTGGTTGTGGTTGGTAGTGTAGTTGTTGTGGTTGTAGGGAGCAGCGTAGTGGTTGGTGGTGAAGTTGTTGTTTCAGGCTGTGTAGTGTTCGTTCCAGGTATTGCAGTGGTCGTATCATTCTGTGTGGCTGTTGTGGTAGGTTGGGTGGTGGGTAGTGTTGTGATTGTTGTTGAGTGTAATCTAATTGGTGTGGTTGGTTGTGTACCGGTTGTTTCAGGTTGCGTAGTGTTTGTTCCAGATATTGTAATGGATGTGTTGGGTTGTGTGGTGGATAGTGTTGTGGTTGGTTGTATAGTGTTTAAGGTGGGTGATGTAATTGTTGTTGAAGGTAGGCTAGTGTTTGTTGTTGGTAGTGTAGTTCTTGTTTCAGGTTGTGTGGTGTTTCTTCCATATATTATAGTGGATGTGGCAGGTTGTGTAGTGTTTATTGTTATTTGTGTAGTGATTGTTGTAGGATGTGTAATAGTGGATATCGTAGCGGCTGTAGTTGATAGTGTTGGGATTGTTGTTAAGGGTATTCTAGTGGTTGTGGTATGTAGTGTAGTTGTTGTTTCAGATTGTGTAGTGTTTGTTACAGATATTAAAGTGGATGTGGCAGGTTGTGTAGTGGTTGTTGTAGGATGTGTAGTGGTTGGTGGTGTGGTGGGTAGTGTTGTGATTGTTGTTGAGGGTAGTCTAGTTGTTGATGTTGGTTGTGTAGTTGTTTTAGTGGGCATTGTTGTGATTGTTGTTGAAGGTAGGCTAGTACTTGTTGTGGGTAGTGGAGTTCTTGTTTCAGGTTGTGTGGTGTTTGTTCTGGATATTGTAGTGGGTGTGGCAGGTTGTGTAGTGGTTGTTGGTGTTCGTGTAGTGGTTGTTGTAGGATGTGTAGTAGTTGGTAGTGTAGTAGTTGTGGTTGGTATTGAAGTTGCTGTATTTGTTAGTGTTGTAATTGTTGTTGAGGGTAAGCTAGTGGTTGTGGTTTGTAGTGTAGTTGTTGTTTCAGGTTGTGTAGTGGCTGTTACAGATATTGTAGTGTTTGTGGCAGGTTGTTTTGTTCTTGCGGTTGGTTGTGTAGTGATTGTTTCAGGTTGTGTAGAGTTTGTTCCAGATATTGTTGACATTGTGGCAGGATGTTTTGTGTAAGTTCCATGTACTGTCGTGATTGTGGTTGGTTGTGAAGGTAGACTAGTGCTTGTGGTTGGTTGTGTCGTAGTGGGTGTTGAACTGGCTGTAGGGTTGGGATTGTTGTTGAGGGTGGGCTAGTGGTTGTGGTTGGTAATGAATTCGTTGTTTCAGGTTGTGTAGTGCTTGTTGGTGTTTGTTTAGTGGTTGTTGTAGGATGTGTAGTGGTTGGTAGTGTAGTAGTTGTGGTTGGTAGTGTAGCTGTAGTTGTTGTGGTTGTGGTTGGTAGTGTAGTTGTTGTGGTTGGGAGTGTAGTTGCTGTGGTTGTGGTTGGTAGTGTAGTTGTTGTGGTCGGCAGTGTAGTTGTTGTGGTGGGTAGGGTAGTTGTTGTGGTGGGTAGGGTAGTTGTTGTGGTTGTGGTTGGTAGTGCAGTTGTTGTGGTTGGGAGTGTAGTTGTTGTGGTTGTGGTTGGTAGTGTAGTTGTTGTGGTTGGTAGTGTAGTTGTTGTGGTTGTGGTTGGTAGTGCAGTTGTTGTGGTTGGGAGTGTAGTTGCTGTGGTTGTGGTTGGTAGTGTAGTTGTTGTGGTCGGCAGTGTAGTTGTTGTGGTGGGTAGGGTAGTTGTTGTGGTGGGTAGGGTAGTTGTTGTGGTGGGTAGGGTAGTTGTTGTGGTTGTGGTTGGTAGTGTAGTTGTTGTGGTTGGGAGTGTAGTTGCTGTGGTTGTGGTTGGTAGTGTAGTTGTTGTGGTCGGCAGTGTAGTTGTTGTGGTGGGTAGGGTAGTTGTTGTGGTGGGTAGGGTAGTTGTTGTGGTGGGTAGGGTAGTTGTTGTTGTTGTGGTTGTGGTTGGTGTAGTTGTTGTGGTTGTGGTTGGAAGTGCAGTTGCTGTGGTTGACTGTGTAGTTGTTGTGGTTGTGGTTGGTAGTGTAGTTGTTGTGGTTGGAAGTGCAGTTGTTGTGTTTGGCAGTGTAGTTGTTGTGGTCGGCAGTGTAGTTGTTGGGGTTGTGGTTGGTAGTGTAATTATTGTGGTGGGTAGTGTAGTTGTTGTGGTTGGTAGTGTAACTGTAGTTGTTGTGGTTGTGGTTGGTAGTGCAGATGTTGTGGTTGGTAGTGTAGTGGTTGTGGTTGGTAGTGTAGTAGTTGTGGTTGGTAGTGTAGTTGTTGTGGTTGGTAGTGTAGTTGTTGTGGTTGTGGTTGGTAGTGTAGTTGTTGTGGTCGGCAGTGTAGTTGTTGTGGTGGGTAGTGTAGTTATTGTGGGTAGTGTAGTTTTTGTGGTTGTGGTTGGTAGTGCAGTTGTTGTGGTTGGTAGTGTAGTTGTTGTGGTGGGTAGTGTAGTTGTTGTGGTTGGTAGTGTAGCTGTAGTTGTTGTGGTTGGTAGTGTAGCTGTAGTTGTTGTGGTTGTGGTTGGTAGTGTAGTTGTTGTTGGTAACGTAGTGGTTGTGGTGGGTAGTGTAGCTGTTGTGGTGGGTAGTGTAGTGGTTGTGGTTGGGAGTGTAGTTGTTGTGGTTGGTGTAGTGGTTGTGGTTGGTAGTGTAGTTGTTATGGTTAGTGTAGTTGTTGTGGTTGATAGTGTAGTTGTTGTGGTTGGTGGTGTAGTTGTTGTGGTTGATAGTGTAGTTGTTATGGTTGTGGTTGGTAGTGTAGTTATTGTGGTTGGTAGTGTAGTTATTGTGGTTGGTAGTGTAGTTATTGTGGTTGGTAGTGTAGTTGTTGTGGTTGGGAGTGTAGTTGTTGTGGTTGTGGTTGGTAGTGTAGTTGTTGTGGTTGGGAGTGTAGTTGTTGTGGTTGTGGTCGGCAGTGTAGTTGTTGTGGTTGTGGTTGGTAGTGTAGTTGTTGTGGTTGGTAGTGTAGCTGTAGTTGTTGTGGTTGTGGTTGGTAGTGTAGTTGTTGTTGGTAACGTAGTGGTTGTGGTGGGTAGTGTAGCTGTTGTGGTGGGTAGTGTAGTGGTTGTGGTTGGGAGTGTAGTTGTTGTGGTTGGTGTAGTGGTTGTGGTTGGTAGTGTAGTTGTTATGGTTAGTGTAGTTGTTGTGGTTGATAGTGTAGTTGTTGTGGTTGGTGGTGTAGTTGTTGTGGTTGATAGTGTAGTTGTTATGGTTGTGGTTGGTAGTGTAGTTATTGTGGTTGGTAGTGTAGTTATTGTGGTTGGTAGTGTAGTTGTTGTGGTTGGGAGTGTAGTTGTTGTGGTTGTGGTTGGTAGTGTAGTTGTTGTGGTTGGGAGTGTAGTTGTTGTGGTTGGGAGTGTAGTTGTTGTGGTTGGTAGTGTAGTTGTTGTGGTTGGTGTAGTTGTTGTGGTTGGTAGTGTAGTGGTTGTGGTTGGTAGTGTAGTTGTTGTGGTTGGTGTAGTTGTTGTGGTTGGAAGTGCAGTTGTTGTGTTTGGCAGTGTAGTTGTTGTGGTCGGCAGTGTAGTTGTTGTGGTTGGAAGTGCAGTTGTTGTTGTTGGTAATGTAGTGGTTGTGGTCGGCAGAGAAGTTGTTGTGGTTGTGGTCGGCAGTGTAGTTGTTGTGGTGGGTAGTGTAGTGGTTGTGGTTGGTAGTGTAGCTGTAGTTTTTGTAGTTGTGGTTGGTAGTGTAGTTGTTGGTAATGTAGTGGTTGTGGTTGGTAGTGTAGTTGATGTGGTCGGCAGTGTAGTTGTTGTGGTTGTGGTTGGTAGTGAAGTAGTTGTGGTTGGTAGTGTAGTTGTTGTGGTTGGGAGTGTAGTAGTTGTGGTTGTGGTTGGTAGTGTAGTGGTTGTGGTTGGCAGTGTAGTGGTTGTATTGAGTTCTGTGGTAATGGGTTGATTTAACAGCCCTGTAGGTCAAAGTTAACAGTGTTATCATTAGCACGGGGATGCACACGCAATGTTTTATACAGACATAAATATTTAGTCTTTTCGTTTTGCCTCATGGGAACATAGTATTTTGTAAACCATCAGCTTACCTTTGTAGCAGATAAAAGGTAGTGTAGACGAACAGTCCGCATCCGACCACTTTCCTGAGTCTAATGAAGTTGTAACACACTGTTGTTTTGTCCCGTTGGGTTCCCCTGAGCTCCAGTATCTAAAGGTGGACTTGCTCCCATCAGACCAGACTTTTTGTCTGTGAAGGCCAATCCATACACTGTCTTCCCCTGCGATTTCATTGATGGCGTCACTCTCTGTTTGGTTTCTAACACTAAGTTAAAGAAACATCAGATGAAGCAAAGTTAAATTACTGTGAGTTGAACAAAACAGTACTATGCAGTGCTTCCATTTTTACGTTTCCATGTAGCTTTGTCAGTGTTAGCCAAGGTGGTGACTACAAAGAAAAGGTTTCTATGCAATGCATTCATAGATCTGTAGTTACAAATACTACAAACTCTCATCGTTGTCATTGTTGTCTCTAATGTACATTTTGTTTCACTGAAAGTAGGCCTATGCCTGCTGCATTATTATGGATCCCACTGCTTTTCATGGCAAGACCCGCCGCTCAAGCGCTAAGACTAGCCAGGTGCCCATGCTCACGCAAGTGTTGATTGACAGGCCGCAAAGCTCTTTACACATGACATAGGTTAGCTTAAGTAATTCCTAAAAGTGTAATTTTAAGGTAAGGTATTAGAGTAGGGATACAAATGAAAAGCAGTAAGGTAAGGAATAAGGGATTAGGGATAGGCATAAACACACGAGCATGGGCGCCTATTGCTGGAGGGCTTAAAAAAAAGGGAAAAAAAGTACGATCCATAATAACGCGCCACTGTTTGACCGTGATGGGAAGATCTGATGATTTTAGTGACTTGGTTCTCTGAATCTCGTTAAGTAAAATTAACTGCTTTTTTTCCGAGTCTTTTTGTTTATTTCGTTCATTAGACCCAAAGACACAGTTGAGGGGTGAACTACCCATTTCTGTTTACTTTCCTGTCCTGTTTGGAGTCTTTCGTTCAATTTTCACGTGGCTGCATGGGCTTAGTGAGTGTGAATGTTAATTGGCTGTATGGCGTGATTTTGCTTATTTGTTTTTATTTAACACATTGTATTTAGTATAGTGTGTAAAGGTGTGTATTTATAGCACATTCTTGTTATGTACAAAAAGGACAACCTGATTGTAAATAAATACATCTTAACTTTATATCAATATTGTGATTTTTGGGCTAAATACAACACATCACGTTTCAGGAAAGGAGTGCAATATTGCAATTGCTTTTAGGGGACTTAATTATCATGGTGAGTGAATAATACAGCTTGATTGCGATTATAAACACATTTGTGATGACAAAGATTATCTTTTTATTTAGATATTTAGAATGTTTTGTTTTGGCAACTAGCAATTTAAACTTAAAGAGAAGTCTAAGAACCGCTGAGGAAATGAATCGTGTAACTTTGTAATTATTGCATTTATTTTCTGGCAGACAGTGTTCATATTGAAAATAGTCGCAAACAGAAAAAAAAACTTTATAAAAAAATTACCTGGCAAGGTCAGTATCTCTCCCTGCAGAACGTCTGAGCTGCAGTCCAGTTCATATACCTCTCAATCTTGACAAAGGTCCCGCGAAGCTCTTCTAAACGGACTAAAAATAGTGATCATTTATTTATTACTTCAATTACATTTAACCTTGTGCTTTTATCTGTGATTTAAATCTTGACCTATTTTTTATTTTATATTTATTTTACTTTTTTTTGGGCTGAAATTCGATAAGCTAAATTGAATATGAAAATAGAGGTTGACAGCATGAGTCAGTAAAAAGGTACTTTTTCATCGTAGTATTTCGAGAAGCAAAATAATGTTTAAATTGAAATAATTTTGTATACCTTCACTGTACAGTATCAAATGTGTACCAAATCCATGAGCACCAATTGAGTATGTCAAATGTCACTCACCTATAGGCCTATTATAGCAAACAAAATAATATTGTTTGGAACAAAATTCGTCATCCTAGAGTCCTCCTGCTGGATTCAGCGTTACACAGTACTGTTTTCCTCCCGTATTGTTAGGCTGAGACACGTCCAAATTCCTAAAGGTGGCCTTTTCAACACTGTATTTAAAAAATATATACAGGATACACTGTTAAAATATCGACTATAACACATTAAAAAATGAGCACCGTAGACAGCAATATTTACTGTAGAAAGTGTTTGGGTTGAGAGCAGATGTCAACGGGTTTTTATTTCATGTACACGTTTGAATCTGTATGTCTTGTCGATTCATGCGGACAACATCAATAGAAGGCTCAACAGTAGACGCTGATATAGTGATGCCATCACCCTCCACTACCGTCCCGTTGATATACAAACTTTCATTTAGCGACCACTCCCAGCTTTTAACCAGGTCAGCATACAGTCCAATCCAGGCATTTTGGAGGTAATCAGAAGTTAATTCTTGGACTGTTATTACATCTTTAATGTTTTCTATGGTGGCAAGGTCAGTGAATTTCCTCCTGCAGTAGCTCTGGGCATCGGTCCATTTCAGAGGTGTGTTCACAAGCTGGTACTGACGGAACTGAGCCACAGCGAGATTTCTGCTAAGTCCGCCTGGGAAAGACGTTCCAAAGTAACAGTGAGTTGGTATGGCACGACCAGGTGATTGCAAATCTGTATTAAAAGTGTAGTTTGTACTGTAACATCATTAAAGTATTGCATATTTATTGTTCTATATAATTGCCATACATAAACGTTTTTTACAATCACTTCAGCACTCATTTCAACGTCTAGAAACGTTTAGACACCAAACTCAGAAAGGATCATCAAAATGCACTCTTGTTTCAAACCTGTTTTTTTTCTTGGATACAATACATAAGATAATACTAAGATACAAAGATAATTTGTTCATTGAACAGAAATCACCTGCACAGAATGACACAAAAAAAATTACCTTTTCAAAAAGTGTTTTAATTCCATACAATGCAATTATCACTGCCAACTAATACAGCTGCTCCAAATGATAAGAAACTGTTGCATTACTCTTGATGCATAGCGTTATAGAAACTGATAAACAACGTTTCACATTTTTATCATGGACATTTCAGGGTAAAGACACCAAATGCCGTGGAACATGAATCGCACAATAAATTTTTTTCACATTGTAGTAAGAGTACAAAAGGATTAGTTTTAAACTACGACAACATAGCAACAGGATGGAGCGGGCAGGTGGGGCCGGTCACAATTGAGGTCAAGTACTGAGACGTGGAGGAAGAGGGAGGGGGAGGACATACTGGTGAAAGGGATGGCAGGGGAAAAGTAACCCCCTCTAAGCGATAAACGGGACCTCGTTTTAGAGGTGGTCGTGGGCTTTGTGTGAGGGGCGGTGAGAGAGAAAGTCAGTTATGGAAGATGATTTTGTTTAACACTTGGTAACTATACCTATTTCTGTTTTGACTTAGGTTTGTGATTGTATTTCATACTGTAAATACAGGTTCAATGATTCTACTGTGTCTCTCTACTACTCTTTCGATAGAAATGCCTTTAGAACCATATTGAAAAATGTATCAAGTATTTTATACTTCAACATTGACGGACTGTATAAACAATTAAAGAGTAAAGCTGTTGGTAAACTTCCAATGGTTATTCATGAAAAAATTGTTATTTGAACCAATCATTCTGGAGTAGCATGTTGTTTTTTGTGTTTTTTTTAAGATATGAATGCACAGGACAAGGTCTTGACCATATGACAGCCTGTGTTGAAAGTAATGATGGTATTGAATTTTATGTCTGAGGTTTTGAAAATTGACCACAATGTTTTGATATTAGTGCTGAAGTGACTGTAAAAACTGTATTACTTTAAATAGTGAACACAACAGACCAAACAGATCAGCCTACTAACCTGAGAGCATTGAGAAAAACAGTAACAATGGCATGGTTGTTAAAGCTGAAAAAAAAAAGGAAATATGAATTCAAATTTGTATCATAATGTCCATTTGTTATTTGTGGTCTTTATATGTTGTTTAAATATCCACCACTTTCACATACTGTAGATGTTCTCAAAGGCAGTTCACCATAAGAAAACAAATGCAATTGTCGTGTCTCAACTCCTTTTTAAAATTATAAAAAGATGACCTTACGCAGCTCAGCTTTTCTAGTTTGAGATATCGTGATCCCTGTACATCTGTTAGTCACCCTGTTTCACAATGTATAGACAGAAATGTCTGTACTATGTTAGCAGACAGATGTAGACAAATTATCATGACATTTGTTAAAAAAAAACAAAAAAAACATGCTTTTCTGATCCATCAACATTCTTTAGGAGTTTATGTGTCATGTCAAGAGCAGGTTTAGGGGTAGGAGGTATTGCTTTTAAACCTTATTGGGGGTGGTGCTGGCTTTACCCAACAAAAAAATTCAGCAAGGAAATTACATACTTTAAAATTACATTTCTTTATGCTCTCATCCTCTCCTCTCATACCATAGCACTTTAAAGCAAAAGAAAACTGAACTGGTTATCAACCCGAAATACCCTTTTTTAATGCGTTAAGGATTACAGTTAGTTACATGAAAGCGCATTTTCCTTGTCTGGTTTGATGCTTGTTTTATATGACTCGTGTGTTTCTCTTAGGGTCAGTTTTAGAATCTGCATCTGCAAGATTGACATTCATACAAATACATTATTCAATATGTATTGCTTTATTTCCAACATAACATATAAATTCAGCAATTTCAATTATTATTACTAAATTACTCTATCTTAGAATCAAACATGTTTACATAATCGTTTTAGTTTTTTTGCTGACAGTTACCAATTAAATGTATGCTTTATACATATGCAGAAAGATATGTGTCCTAAGAATATTTTCCTTAGGGAACTGTTACCACATCCCTTTTATGCAAAGCTTCCATATTTAACCCACTACAACAATATTAAACCAGTTAGTTAAACAAACACTCATAATCATCATCATCATCGCCATCATCATCGTCATAATCTCTTCACTTTTCATAATTTTTAATGGTGGTCTACCTGAGCAGCTTTGGGGACAACCCAAACTAAAGAAGCACAGGGAAAAATTCAGTGCTCAATTATCAATTAGGGTTACAAAGATTTCAGATCATCATTTTATTGACATGATGCAAACCCTATGCAAAATTTGATGGGTTGAACAATGCAAGTGAAAGGAGTTTTTGTCTGTATCTTAATGTAGCCAGGCAAATAATACATTAAAAAATCAAACTCTTATGTAGAATGTTCACCAATAGCAAAAATAATTAAACAAAGAGCAAGTCATTATATTAACAAAGATGGCAAAATAGCAAAACACAAAAATACAGGTGTAAGGGGCTTGAACTATCCATCCATCCAGCCATTAACTTTACCGCTTATCCTGTACAGGGTCACGGGGGGGCTGGAGCCTATCCCAGCGGACACAGGGCGAGAGGCGGGGTACACCCTGGGCAGGTCGCCAGTCTATCACAGGGCTGACATATAGGGACAGACAACAACTCACACTCACATTCACATTCACACCTACGGGAAATTTAGAGTCACCAATTAACCTGCATGTTTTTGGACTGTGGGAGGAAACCGGAGTACCCGGAGGAAACCCACGCAAACACGGGGAGAACCTGCAAACTCCACACAGAAACGCCCTTGGGTCAGGTGGCGATCGAACCCAGGACCTTCTTGCTGTGAGGCAACAGTGCTAACCACCGAGCCACCGTGCTGCCCCTTGAACTAGGTATGCAAAATGATTGACATAGGCGTACTAGAAAGATGAAAAATAGTGCTTACATACCAGCACTGTACAGGTTTTACAAGATTCCATGTTGTCTCACATCAGCCTACACAGGTTTAGGGGAAGGCATAGCGTAATTTATGGCTTACAAATTTTTATCAAGCTTCACGATATATGCTTATTTGTGATCATTAATCCACCGGAGCTTTAGTTCACTGCTCCAGCGAAGTTTATAGTCTGTCAATCCCAGATTTGTCAGGACCTGCGAAAACTGAGTTGAAACAGTCACATATGTGAATTTAGTGTGTGTGTGTGTGTGTGTGTGTGTGTGTGTGTGTGTGTGTGTGTGTGTGTGTGTGTGTGTGTGTGTGTGTGTGTGTGTGTGTGTGTGTGTGTGTGTGTGCGTTGTCCTGTTGTCTCCCGTACGCACACATG
The DNA here is from genome assembly GCA_026901105.3 of Galaxias olidus. NCBI lineage: Eukaryota > Metazoa > Chordata > Actinopteri > Galaxiiformes > Galaxiidae > Galaxias > Galaxias olidus. The sequence goes on from JAPMUY010004241.1 coordinate 50,354, forward strand.
CAAAGACACTTTATGCATTTGTTTAAGGTCATTGTGAACAAACATTTTAAGTCTAATATGGACAAACTTAGATTCTAAATATTTTTGATATTTTGACATTTACCCAAACTTCTCTCAAAATCTCAAAAACCTTTTACAATTGTGTGGCCACACAAGACTTACATAAGATCCTAAGGGTATTTCAAAATGCACCATGAATAGTTTGAATTTCATATCAGCCTTCTCATCATGACACCAGGTTTCACATTATGCGCATGTTTTAAACAGTGAGTGACATGAGGAGCAGTGATTTAGAGACCAGTCAGCTAAAGATTGAATAACCGTGTGAAAATGTATATATTTCTGAAATTGCACACATATTTTGCTTGTGGCCTCACCTGCTGAAGGATCTGGTCACTGACTTCTTCGCTGGTCAAATCCAAATCCGAGGTCATCTTCATTTTTATTGTAGTCACCTTCGTTTTGGGAGCTAAAAGATACACAGCAAACGAACCGTGACAATTTTGAATGCGAGAATTTCTTTCAACAATGTGATCAGCCAGACATATGAAAGAATACCGTTGCTGATTTTATAGAAAAACATGTAAAGCTTAATTCCTGAAATCAATTAACGTTTCAAGGCCAGTTAGATTGGGTTTGAACCTGTTCCATAGTACACAAGACTTAATGTAAACATGCAAACATGACAGTTTGAAATGCATTTCAAGTGCTTGAAGACAACTTTGGCATAATTGCTATTTACTGCAGTAATTAAGAGACAAAAAATAAACATTAGAAAAAAATATATTTAAAAAAACGGACCCCCATGACAGACAAAAGAGAGGTTCCAGGAGCAGGGACTGTCTTCCCATTTCCCTCCAAGTTGCATGACAGCCCTGGCACAGTTGTTACCATGTTCAATGTTGCCAGGGAACCAATTCCTGAAGGAGGAGTTACTGCCGTCGGACCACATCCACTGGTCTCGGAACATTCCAACCCATGCATTGTGCTGGTTTGCTGCCACCTAAATATTGAAGTCAAAGCTTATTCTTCACCAAAACCGGTTAAAATCCTCTCTTTTTTTGATATAAATGTTCCCCTTTCTATTGACCACACATTCAAACAGAACATATTAAACTGTATATATATATTAAACATTAAACATATTAAATATATATTAAACATTACACAAAAAGCAAATAATCATGCCTTGACAGCACTTTGAGAAGCAAGGTCAATAACATTGGCCAGGTCTGAGTATTTCTCCCAGCAGTAGCTCCGAGCATCATACCACGCCATCAGCGTTGACACCAAGACACGATTCACTCCAGTGCTGGCGCTCCCTAAAACAAACGCTTTGCGGCTTAAATGCATACATTTATATGTGTTATTAAGTGAAAATGACAACATTTGTAATTTTTGGGCAATATTTTGCAGCACAAACAAACTATTTTCATTGGTATTTACCAACTTATTCCTGCAGTTAGACAACTTTCAACTGTCATTTAAACTCACCATTGATACAAACAAATGGATATTGTGCATCACAGTAGTAGTTCTGCCCCTGCCCACTGGTCTGCATGGCAACACAGTCCCCAAACGGCGTGAAGGTACTTGGTCCCCATGGGCCAGTTCCATTGTTCCCCTGAGTATCTTTAGAAGTCCAATGCCACTGATTCTGACCCCCTTTGCCTAGCCCTATCCACACACTGGTCCCATTAGAGTTCACAGCCTTCATCAGGTTGTTCATTTCCTCCATGTTGTCTATGGAGGCCAGGTCGGTGTACTTCTGTCTGCAGTAGCTCTGGGCGTCGGTCCAGTACTTGGGGTCTTGGACCATATGGTATTGACGAAGCGATAGGCTTGAACTAAGAAGGAACAGTGCTGCAACCAACAAATAAAAATAAAAACACAGACGAAGAGAAAGGCAAATTAATTATAAGTTTACAATGAAACGACAAGAGTTTTGATCAAGCTTTCAGATAGGACAGAAAAAAAAATCATATGGAATAATACAGAGAGATGAAATAAAAGGGACATTTTGAACAGTGTCAGAAAAGATCCACATCCTTAATGCCACTAACCTGACATGTAGAAGAAGAAGAATCCTCTCTTTTCCATGGTCCTGTTAAGTGTTTCTAAACACACAGGGTATGGTGTTATAAAGTCCATTACAACATAATCCAAAGTGAAGATTTAGGAAAAACATATTCTAATAAATAAGTTGAGAGCACATACAGATACTTCACTTTACAGACAACAAAAAACCGGCACTCCAAAACACATAACACGGCATATATGCAGTATCCAATCTTGCTGTAAACAAACTATTTATTCCTTACGTTTTGTCCGCTGCTCCATCTGTTACTATAAATTGGCTGCAGGTACAGTAGTTGATATATGAGGTTAAATACTTAATTATGCAAATAGACATCCTGCTTAAAAAGGGTTAATAGGGAGGTACACAAATGGACCATGAGGTCACAAGGAATCAAATAATTTAAATGGGTCGTCACATGTCTGGACTAATAATGACATATAAGAAACAATATGCTAGCGTTTATACGTTGATATACAGTAACTTGTCCAACTACCATCAGACGTTCGTTAAATTGTGTAAAGATTATCTCTGTGAGTATGCAAGCAGATTATTCACTTACCCTTCATATTGATCTTAATCATGTCAAAAAAAATCTGAGGTCAATCAAATCAGTTCAATGGAAGTTGTCACTTGTCTGGAAAAATGAACACGGTGCTACAACTTCGAACGTGCGCAATAAATGTGCATTGTTGTCCTGTGATCGTGGTCAGGTTAAAGGTTTTGACTTTGAAATAACTTCTTCCATGACCATCAGACATTCATTAAACTGTATGAAGATTATCTCTGAGATGCGAGCACATTGTTCACGTAAAAAAATCGATATATGCACTGCACATGTAAAGCCTACATCTAGCAAACGTAAATTGTAAGGCACTTTGAACATGTTAGAAGGCTTTGTGAAATTTAACCACTGTGCAGTGTTGGCAGGGTCAATAGTAGTGTGTTTAACTAATTTGCCCCCAATGCAAACTAGAGGGAAAGTGCTATGCCTCATTTGACAGCACAAGGTTACCTTTGGCATTAATTCCTAGTCTCAAGTAGATGTACAACTACCAAATAAAACAAAAGTAGCAGTAGTAGTATTGGCAGTAGCAGTAGTAGCAGCACTAGTAGTGGCAGTATTAGTAATAAAAGTAGTAGCAGCAGCAGTAGTAGTAGCAAAAATAGTAGCAGTAAAAGTAGCAGTAGTTGTAGCAGCAGCAGCAGTAGTAGCAGTAGTAGTAGTAGTAGTAGTAGCAGCAGCAGCAGCAGTAGTAGTAGCAGTAGCCGTAATAGTAGCAGTAAAAGTAGAAGTAGTAGCAGTAGCAGTAGACCAGGGATAGTGGTGGCCTATTGGGTAGACTGCTACCTGGGAACACCACCACTAGTGTGCCCTTGAGCAAGGCACTTAACCCTAAGTTGCTCTAAGGGGACTGCCCCTGTCATTTCATTTGGAAGTCGCTTTGGATAAAAAGCATCTGCTAAAGGACCGTAAAGTTATGCAGTAGTAGTAGTAAAAGCAGTGTTTGAGCCAAAGTTCAAAGTCTGTGAACAAGGATTACAGAATATAGGTTTAAGTACATAAACTGCCCCAATGAAGAAAGGAAGAAACCGCTGGGGTGGTGTCCGGTCAGGAATACTCAGTTTGAGGACTTTATTGTGAACAGTTATTATTGATGATTTATTCCGTGGACGCATTATCTACTAGAAACTAGAAGTTTGTGCTTTTTTTTCTCCTTTTAAACAGTTTTCTTCTCGTTGACGGAGAAAAGCGCACTTTGCTCATGGCGCTTGATAACGAAGTGCGTGTCTGCGCGCGATTGGAAAACCAGTGTGAGCAAAATATAACACGGCCTTTTGCACAAAGTTGCAGCAGTTCTTTAAGTTTTTCAGTAAACTCATCTCCGCACTCCAGTGATGAGGTCATACTCATTTGATTTGACAGCACCTGTCCCCTCAGTGAATTTCAGTGGCCTTGATGCAAAGCACTTTTTTTCTATTTGAAGCAGGTTCTTCGAGTTCCAACCAATCAGTTTCACAACTACATTTTCCATATGCCGCTTTTGTGAATATCAGGGCTAGCGTTTTTTGTGATGGCATTGAAGTTTGCTACCAGTTTTGAAAGGCGCTTCATCGATGCCTTTTTTGTTGATATGTAACCGAGAATTCTGAGATCGCAAAATACATTTTTCTTCATTGGAGCAGTTTATGTACTTAAATGTAGTAGTTCCGCCTATAATAGATTTTGGCCCGCTGAAAAAAAAGCTAAATTGACGAGTGCTGCGTTTTGGCAAAAGTTCAACTATTTTCAAAACGATGCAAGGCAAGGTTTGAGAAAGGAGCATGCCAGTTGCATCTTTACTAGGCGATGGAAGTTGAATAAATGAAATCAATGTGCACGCCCCCGAACTGTATTTTGCAGTGAAAAAAGTGGTAGGCTAGAAAGGTTTTGAAACCATTGCTAAAGCTCATTTCGAGCCCCGGCAAATTTACATAATACTATGGATTTTTGTTTCTGTTTAAATAGGCATGACGCCTCTGGTTTTACTTAATTTCCATGGTGACGTCCACACTCGTCCACATATTTTACATCCATGTAAATAAGGTATATTTTTTCCTTTTCCTATTTTTACCTTCAGTCTCTTGAATTCAAATTTTTTTGGAAGTCTTAGGCCTTCATAAACAAACATGTCTAGCATTTACAAATTAGTGTTATCAAATGGATATTACGTTGATAACGTTGTAAATGCTAAGCAGAACATAGTTAGAATGTGTTTCTGGCAAATAAAAAAAACATTAAATGATACATTTGGCAATTTGACAAAATATATTTATCAATATAATAACAATAAACACTGAGTATGTTACAATGCCTTTCTCCCTCTACTCGCACTAATATTCAACCCACACACCCACACACAAAATCATACACACACACACACACACACACACACACACACACACACACACACACACAACGTAAGTGCATGCTTTCGAAAGTGCCTCTATATGAGATGCAAAACTTTGTCTCCCTTCACCATGTTTCCAGTAGTATCCCCATTTCAAAACACATGTCTACTAGTCAAATGTGCATCCATACCCTAGGGAAACACTCAAGCCCTTCTTTACATTTTTCAACAAACAAACCAGTTCGACTGATGATCCTGGTGTTTCAAGCCAAACACTAAAAATGTAGCTAAAAATAATAATACAGTAATAATAATTGATTGTATTTGATAAAGCATTGTCCTAGACTCCCGACACGCTTAAAGCACTACTAATTTATTTATATTATATGTCAACTAATATATCACACAAACACGAAACTACAGTTAGGGCCAAAAATATTTGGACAGTGACACAAGTTTTGTTATTTTAGCTGTTTACGAAAACATATTCAGGATACAATTATATAATCAATATGGGCTTAAAGTGCAGACTCTCAGCTGTAATTTGAGAGTATTCACATCCAAATTGGAGCAAGGGTTTAGGAATTACAGCTCTCTAATACTTGGCCGCCTCTTTTTCAAGGGACCAAAAGTAATTGGACAATTGACTCAGAAGGCTGCAAAAAAAATGACAACGCTGCATGGGCTCTTCCCTCATTAACCTGTCATCAATTAAGCAGTTAAAAGGTCTGGAGTTGATTCCAGGTGTGGCGTTTGCATTTGGATGTTGTTGCTGTGAACACACAACATGCGGTCAAAGGAGCTCTCAATGGAGGTGAAACAGACCATGCTGAGGCTGAAAAAAAAGAAGAAATCCATCAGAGAGATAGCAGAAATGTTAGGAGTGGCCAAATCGACAGTTTGCTACATTCTGAGAAAAAAAGAGTGCACTGGTGAGCTTGGGAACTCAAAAAGGCCTGGACGTCCACGGAAGACAACAGTGGTGGATGATCGCAGAATCCTTTCCATGGTGAAGAAAAACCCCTTCACAACATCCACTCAAGTGAAGAACACTCTCCAGGAAGTAGGTGTATCAGTATCTAAGTCTACCATAAAGAGAAGACTTCATGAGGGTAAATACAAAGGATTCACCACAAGGTGCCAACCATTAATCAGCCTCAAAAATAGAAAGGCCAGAATTGACTTTGCCAAAAAACACCTGAAGAAGCCAACCCAGTTCTGGAACAGCTTTCTTTGAACAGATGAGACTAAGATCAACCTGTACCAGAATGATGGGAAGAAGAAAGTTTTTAGGAGAATTGGAACAGCTCATGATCCAAAGCACACCACATCTTCTGTAAAACATGGTGGAGGCAGTGTGATGGCATGGGCATGCATGGCTTCCAATGGCACTGGGTCACTTGTGTTTATTGATGATGTGACAAAAGACAGAAGCAGCCGGATGAATTCGGAAGTGTATAGGGATATTCTTTCTGCTCAGATTCAGCCAAATGCAGCAAAGTTGATTGGGCGGCGCTTCACAGTACAGATGGACAATGACCCAAAACATACTGCAAAAGCAACCCAGGAGTTTTTTAAAGCAAAGAAGTGGAATATTCTGCAATGGCCATCAATCACCAAATCTCAACCCAATCGAGCATGCATTTCACTTGCTCAAGACAAAACTTAAGGCAGAAAGACCCACAAACAAGCAACAACTGAAGACCGCTGCAGTAAAGGCCTGGCAAAGCATCACAAAGGAGGAAACCCAGCGTTTGGTGATGTCTATGGGTTAACTTCAGGCAGTCATTGCCTGCAAAGGATTCTCAACAAAATATTGAAAAGTAACATTTTACTTGGGGTTATGTTTATTTGTCCAATTACTTTTGAGCCCCTGAAATGAGGAGCGTTTGTATAAAAATAGCTACAATTCCTACATGTTTAATCATATATTTTTGTTCAACCCCTTGAATTAAACCTTAAAGTCTGCACTTCAATTCCGTTGTAGTTGTTTCATTTCAAATCCAATGTGGTGGCATGCAGAGCCCAAATCATGAAGATTGTGTCACTGTCCAAATATTTTTGGGCCTAACTGTATTTCCTCTTGAGTATGTCTCGTCAGGGATGCACTTATTTTATCTACCTGACTTGAAGTTTTTACCTTCTCTTGTTGTAGGCATTATTTTGTCAGTCGCTTTGGATAAAAGTGTTGGCTAAATGAACGTATTGCTGCTTATACCATACCAAATAGCCCGGAGGCTAGGTTGAAAAATTATTTTCAGATACTATCAGCTGTTGTTTGACCTTTGTTTGACAGATCTGTTCTTTAATTTCTATGCAACTTGGGATAAAATAATTCCACAGTTAAAGTTAGAAAATCATTGTTTATGATACAGCATACATTTGTTTTGTTTATAATCTAGCAAAAAGCATTTTAATAATTCAGTACAAAATTTAAATTTCAATCAAAAAAAGAGCCCTCTTTATCTACCATATTCTTACTGTAAAACAATTTTAAATTGTTCAACCAAAACAAACTGCTATCATTGTTTGATTCCTGTTGAATCTTGTAAGGTTTGGCATCTCCTGTTCTATGGATGGTGCACAAGAATAAAGGATGGCATCATCTGCACTAAAATGTACTTTACAGTCTTTTACAGAGGCACATGTATCATTCATGTAAAGTGAAAACTATATAGGATGAATACACCTGATTTCACCTGGCTACAAAAATACATGAGTGTTGCTGTCCATGGCAACACTCATGTATTTCTCTAGCCAGGTGAAATAAGGTACTGTATATTCATGTTGGATGTTCAAAAGAAGTTTCAGAACAAGGAAGAAGTGTGATTAACAAAATATAAACACGTATACTTTAATATTTTCATAATTGGTAAGACTACATACATAATTATATTTTTATATTATGCAAAATCATGTAACATGTTTCAGAATAACGTAAATCAAGCGTATTATTGAGATTTGTATTCATTTTTTCCATTTGTTTTTCTGCTACAGGCACTGTCAACTACGCAGAATGCGTGGCTAATGACTATATGTAAACTGAGTCTGAAAACAAACAATATAAATATATCATGTATATCATCAAATACAACCATGCACACGTTATAATATTTTTTTTTCAATCATGTTTTAAGAAGTGCAATATTGCTTGGTAGTGCAAAGTTACAAATCTCATTTGCAAACAGTATATCCAAAAAGAAATAAATGAAGATAATTAGCTAATTATCTTAAGTCAATAACTAGATATGTAAATCATGTTGGCTAGCACAGATTTCTATTAGTTCTTATCACATTCCTCTTCCTTGTGGAAGACACTCCCATCGACCTGCTCTCTCCATGTCAGTCTGATTTCTTCAGTCGCCACATTTTCCCTGAGTTTCTTTTCGATCTGAGATGCATTCCGAGAGAAATGTAATATGTTACATATAATAAAGCAACTACAACAAAATTATCATTAATTTATTATGTTCAGTATTTAAATTCAATGTATTGTTTAATTACTCTAATAAAAATTCTCCACATAGGCGTCTTGATAATGCAATACATTTAAATGAAGTACTGAACACACAGGCTGACTTATCTGTTGCAAGATGGCCTCCATGACAGCGCCCTCTTTCAGATTCAAATTGCCTTCTTTTTGCCTTAGCATTATTTGCACCACCTGCTTCTTCACAGGCACTATAGAAACACAAAACATAAAGCACATCTGTTACTGGATACACCTTTGTCACTTAAGAACAAAGGTAACCTTTAATATGGTTCCAATGATGGCCTATGGAAACAAAGTTCAACATGAACTAGTTAGTCGACTAAATAATAAAGTATTCAGCCCAAAACCCATGTTGATGTGGAACTGCACGTGCTTTTTTCCCTCACCACTGTAACAGACAAAGCTGAGAGCGTCGGTGCAGTTCGAGCTACCCCACACACCATTGGACTGAACACAGAACTTGGTCCCAGAGGGCTGATCAGTCCCCCAGTTCAAGAAGGAACCGTTACTCCCGTCGGACCACTTCCAGGAGTCTCTGTACAGGCCGATCCACACCCACGATCCACTGACTACCTTCCTCTGTATCACCGTGTTCTCAGCCTGGTTCGTCACCATGGCCAGGTCTGTATGGTGCTGCCGGCAGTAGCTCTGAGCCTCAGGCCAAGTCTTTGGTTCACTCACATGGACGAACAAGTTGGATTCTGCAAATTTGGGACTTGTATTATTTGCTCACAAAAATAGTTATTGTACTGAAAGATGTATAAATATATATAACATATATATATATATATATATATATATATATATATATATATATATATATATTTATATATATGTAAAACACTGTAAATATATACTGTAAAGCAGTGTTTAATTTACAGTAATATGTTGTAAAACAATGAACCAAACACAGCTGTTTATTTTAAAGTAAAAATCAGTATCATATTCCGTTGCATAATTTACATATTACTGTATTTCAACACAGAAACTCTGTAATACAAAAAGCAACACAATACTGTTAAATTAGAAAATGCCAGTGTTAAAATAATGTTTTATGTCAGTTAGATTGAGCTGTAAACAGAAAGGAACCGTATTTCATTTTACAAATTCATATGTGAATCTTTTGAGATAAGAATGTGTATAAATACAGTGAAAGTATTGTAATGTGAAGGATTTAAAAAAAGCTGGTGTTGTGTCGTGCTTACAGGTGCATATGAAGTATTTTTATAGCTCCCTGATAAAATAACTGATTATAAGTGTAGCTAATAGCCAATGGATTTGTAAACATCTGAGAGTAATATTCAAATGTTCCTTAAGACCTGTACTTTTCTTTCCTGTTTATGTTCCCTGTAGAAGTGTTCTCATCTGCGATGACAAACACTTCACAATTTTACAGTTCATTTTGATTGATTGATATTAGATAGGACTAGTAGAAAATAATTTCTTACATTTATATTGTAATTGATACCTTTTACAGAAATTTAAATTGCAGTGTTTAGTCGCTTTCACTTTACAACCTTAGTCATAAATACTGTAGCATCCCGGCGGGGCTTCCCAGCATGCACCTGGTGGTGGTTTGCCATAGAAATTGCTGTATTACTGCTGTTCATTACATATATTCTTGCCCATTCTTTTGGGTTGTTTTGATAATTATTATCACTGCTTAATTTAGTTAATAATGCAGGTTTGCATTAGGGTTACCTTGAGTGAGAATGTCTATTCCCATAAACTTATGCCCTTCCGGTTCAATGTTCTGTTTGACTGATAATGGTTATACAAGGGAAATAATAGTATGAATATCTAGTATGAATGGAGCAATGATCCACGGCCCTGATGACTGTCTCTGTAATGTTCATGCGAGGCGTTACCTGACTCTTCCATAAACATTGGAAAACCACATTGTCAATAACAAGTGTGAAACAAAAGCATATAAAGCTGTTGGATTTACCAGTTTTGAATGTAATTTCAACAGTTTTAACTATAAAATGTGTAGGTTGTTCTGCAGTGTTGTTCACAGTTTTAATGTTTTTTTACAGATTTATTCTGGCGTCCACAGCTGCCAGTTTTTATCCATTAAGAAAGTCTTTACCGTAATACAGAATATGTCTGTACCGGTTTTTTTTTTTTTTACAATTCTCCTTTGGCGTACACAGCTGCCAGTTTTTTACTGTACATTTTACCTTTTTTTTTTTTTTACAGTGTATATAGTGGAGTAGTAACAAATTGTGGACAGGTGTTGTACCCATATTATGCATGTGTTTATTCTCTGATGTTCTTACCACTGGAGCAGAAGAAAGGATATTTGTTTTCACAAAAACCATCCCACCAGTTCCCATCATCACCAACTGTTACACACAGTTGATTTGGGACATTACCAGGTTGACCACTTTGCCATGGCCTAAAAGGTGCCTCTTCTATTCTGTTTGAGCCAGACCACTTCCAACCATCAAGGTCCTCATACAGCCCTATCCAGACACTCGCTACACCACTTTCTACAGTGTTTGCGAGCTCTTTGATTTCCTTCATGTTGTCTACGGTGGCCAGGTCAGTGTACCTCTGTCTGCAGTAGCTCTGGGCATCGGCTCAGTTCATGGGGTCTTTGACAAAATGATAGTGATGTGGGATTCCAGTGAAGAGCCCTACATTGAGGATTGAAAACAGAAATGTACCATTATTGTTGTTTTTCATCTGGCCAATTTTGATCACAAGCTTGATCATGTTTATTCACAAATATTTTCGAATAAACAGAACTAGTGTATGCTCTCCATCTCTCTCTGTCACACACGCACACACACACACACACACACACACACACACACACACACACACACACACACACACACCAAGACCCAACACACACACACCCACACACACACACACACACACACACACACACACACACACACACACACACACACACACACACACACACACACACTAATAATGATAATAACAATGGTAATAATAAACATTTATTTGTATTGCACTTTTCTTAAGCCAGATACAAAGTTTCACTGACCTGAGAACAAAAGAATAAAGAATATTCCATTCTCCATTTCTTCTTATTTCTATAAAAATATTGAAAAAAGGTTTAATTGTACTGTATTATTTTTACAAGTTAAAAACTGAAACTCAAAGGAGACAAAGGGGGAAGGTATCTGGACTGTACTCTCTCAAACAACTCTTTTTACCTACACACAGTCCTAATTATGTTACTTCTAAGTATACAGCTTTGTTTCTGGGTGACGTTTTCCGTAACTGGACATACATCACAATCTAGATTTTAACATTTGAAACTTTTGCAAGGCACTAATTAATCTAGTTTCATTTAAAACACAACAAAAAATTTGAAATACAGTATGCCACTCTAAAGTTAACAATGCACAGAGCATTGGTCTGCTTACTTTTTGTACAGTACTGAAAAAGATCCTACCTGTAATGTCAACCTCTTTCCTGCTCTTTGTACTCATTCATTCATTTGATAAATACTCAACTCATGCATGCAATACTTTGAAAAGTAATCTTTCTCTTAATAAACCAACCACCCGTGCTTTCTCCTCCCATTAACATGAAATGAAGATTTTCAAACGTCTTTACGTTGCGTTGTCAAGGTGATGCTGCTCTTTTGGTTTGCATGAAGACACACCCAGAGGAAAATGTATGTATTTCTATTTGTGGTCTCAGGAGAAATTAATGAGTTCTCAATCTAGTCTCATTTGTGAGTGTTTGTTTCTGACCTATTAGGAGCTTCTTATGAGCAAAAGAATAGATGTAAAAGAGAACTTGATTTTGAGACTTGAATGAGCTTTGATTTAGATTAAAAAAATACGTTTAATAAATTCTTGGTGATGCAAATGAGACTCATTCGAAACAATTCTGAGATCTCATATACTGCTTTGATTAAGACAAATGTGAGATTATGTGTCACTATTTCTGCTGAGAAGTAAGAGACAAAGCTCAGACTCTCATACATGTCTAATTTGTGTCTAGGAGAAAAGACACAAGACAATACTAAGATCTCCTTTTTGGATTGAAAACCTTGAGATGAGCTCAAGCATTCCGGACTATCAAATCACTGGACATACCCTAAATTAACTGAGCTTCAGAATATCCCAGTAATGTTTAAACTTGCAATGTTTTGCAATGCAAATTTTACTTTTGGTTTGTACAGTAGATGCACACTTAATGACATAATGTATCAACTCTCAAACCAAATTCCATTAAAAATGTATGATATTCTCAGGTGCTTGTTTTGGGTAATTGCATAATGTATTTTAACACCAATATGTTATTAGTATTAAGCGAATATATTTTTATATGTATAAAACAATTTTATGAGACAGGAACGTTTTATGTGGCAATTTACTACGTTAGCAGCTTAGTGTGTAGTTTCATTGTATTTTTAGTGTGACATTTTCTTTTCAGTTGGACCTTAGAGTTCATTGTTTGGTACTTGGTACCTGGTCACTTAGCCCTTGTATTTCACGGCTGAACGGGAATTTAGCAGTCACAAGGATTTAGGAGATCTGGATGTTCCAATCATGCACAAACCACACAACGCAGAATGAAATCTTCACAATACATCTTAATTTGTGTTATTCAATGTTAGTCTATAGATACTGTAGACACAGCCAAATATAGTCTCAAATATGGAAAGTGATTCCTTCGTAGCAGAAAGATGGCCGTCTCTCCTGTATCTCGGTACAGGCCTTAGAATACATTCATGGTGGCAAATGAACACCAATATACAACAATGCTGACAGTGTTTTCAATGTGGCATCATAATCCAAACCCTTCTGGAAGATCATATTAAGCCTGACCTTTGCTGATATGCAGAAAATGTTGTACTTCGGACTCAGGCACACCCAAAAGAAAAACTATGCTGTCTCTTTACCAAGGTGATGGCAGTCACACTTAGCTTAATGGCAGAACGCCTTACTTTAAGTGTATCTAAACACTGTTAGTGTGTGTAGGTGTGTGTGTGTGTGTGTGTTAAAATCTTCCCGAAGGAACACTTTATTCAACTCACCTCTCCAACCAACTTATCAGTAAGTTTGAGCTAATGCAGTACATGCTTTATATCTTCTAAGAAAATTCTTTGAATACAAGACGGGTGTACGCTTTTTTCCTGTTTTGCAAAAAGGCTGTCCGATTGTGAGATTCTGGGCATTTATATCATGGTCAGGTAAAATAATTCATTTTGATTGGCTGAAAACATCGTCAAATTTCCATGACATATGCACAGGTATGAAACATGTTTTAGTCTGATTGCTGTTCCAAACAAATGCTCTTATAATTTACCAAGAAGAGCTATTCAGTAAAAAAAAATATGAAATAGCATCCCAAAAGCAACATGTAGCTCCTTTTCCTATATCTATGTCCTGTTATTGAAAGGTTGTATTGCTATAAATTCTGGCCTGACACAGTGAACACTGTCCGCCTGTTAAATTATATGCTTTGCTTTTATAACTTAGAAATGAACTTTGAGATATTTATGCTTTTATAGTAGGATTCTAACATCCATTCTTGTGGGGTTTATAGATTGTCAATTCAGCTCTAAACAAGCTTTGCAAAGACAAGGAGTAAGAGGACAATCTTACAGAACGGAAAGAAATAACTAGATTGTTTTTCCTGAATTTCCACTTCATTTCATAATTATTTTTTAATAGTTCACAGATGAATACACAGCATCCATTTATATGGGAATATTTGCACGTCTACATTTTACATAGATGTTCTACTTCAAACAGTGACCACATAACAATTTTACTGTTCTTTAGAAAATGGCTTCTCCCACTGGTATGTGGTCAGAGAAACAGTTCCAGTGTCCAGTCTGCCAGGACGTGTTGACCGACCCAGTGACCACCCCTTGTGGCCACAACTTCTGCAAAGCCTGCCTTGCTCGCGTCTGGGACAACGTCGAGGCTTTTAACTGCCCCGCCTGTGAGAACACATTCCCCGCCATGCCCGTGATCAGCATCAACGCGGCTTTCAAAGAAGTCACCGACCAGTTCAAGAGGATGGCATTTACCTTCCCAAATTCAATTCAGGCAAAGCCTGGGGAGATCGCGTGTGACATCTGCACCGGGACCAAGCTCAAGGCCCTCAAGTCCTGCCTGGTGTGTTTGACTTCTTACTGCGAGAGCCACCTGGAGCCTCACCAGAGAGTGTCCACCTTGAAGACCCACAAGCTGATAGACCCCGTGGAGAACCTGGAGAACAGGATGTGTGTGAAGCACCAGAGGCTGCTGGAGCTGTTCTGCAGGAGCGACCAGAGGTGTGTGTGTCAGTTCTGCAGTGAGACCGAGCATAGAACACACCAAGTGGTTAAGCTAGAAGACGAGAGTGAAGAGAGGAAGGTAGGGCATCCACATCTTACTAAATGGACATTCAGATTCATTCATACCCAAAACTGTATCATAAATAGTTAACAATCCCTATACTGAATCATAAATAGTCAATCATAACGGGTGTTGTTAAATATATAGGATGGAACAACCACTATTTGCATTTTTAAAGAAAAACTGTTTGTTTGATGCATCAACTACATTTACAGCCCATAACACTGACCTGGCATTTATTGTTAGGCTTTATTGCAATAAAACAAAACAAGAAAGTCAACCGTTTTCTGATAATTCTATAGATCAAAATGAACAGCACAGCCGACGGGTTCCAGCAGCTGGTCCGGAATAGGCTGCAGAAAATGGAGGAGATCAAACACTCGGTTGAACTCAGCAGAGTGAGTCTGTGTGTGTGTGTGTGTGTGTGTGTGTGTGTGTGTGGTGGGGGGGTCGTCTGAACATCTTGACGGACGGGGGGGGGGGGGGGGGGGGGGGGGGGGGGGGGGGGGGGGGGGACCACACAGTTTTCAACTGAAGGTTACAACGTTAGCTTGTTCTGTACATGTCGCTTCACTTCTCACCAGCCAAACTCTAAGAAGGAGATGGAGGACGGTTCTCGGCTGCTGGCTTCTCTGATGCGCTCCTTGGGGAAGACACAGGCCGAGCTGAAAAGGGAGATCGAGGAGACGCAGAAGGCGTCGGAAAGCAGAGCCGAAAGACTCGTCGAAGACCTGGAGCGGGAGGTCACCGAGCTGCGGAGGAGAAGCACTGAGCTGGAGCAGCTCTCGCACACTGAGGACCACCTCGATATTGTACAGGTAAGAATACGCCCTGTAGATGGAAAAACACATTTGTCAGGAGGTCAGGCTGGGACAGGTTGGTGATGGCTCAAGTGCAGATAACTATCCAGTGACTATAACGAGAACCAACAAAACCCCCCCGAGAAAGAAACACACTGAAAACCAGGTAACATAAGCATGCCCCAATGGACTCTTAGTGGCTTTACTAGATATTACAATCATTTAACAGATGCTTTTATCCCTAACAATAGAATTTCAGGGGCAGTCCCCCTGGAGCAACTTTGGGTTAAGTGCCTTGCTCAAGGACACCCTAGTAGTAGGGTTCCCAGGTGAGCTTGAACTCATGACCTTTTGGTCCCCATGCAGCAGTTCTACACACAGGGCGACCACTTTCCACTAGAGAGCAAACCTGGTGAGTACATACACAACACATAATGCAATGACTCAACAAACAAAAAGTGTTGGAAGGGACCTTCAATAGGATACAAAACAGGTTATGATAATATGATAAAATACTAAAGTCATGAATGCAATCAGGGCTGGCAAGGATGCGCTGACAAGCCAGCTCCAAAAATAGAGCCTCGCCGCCCTCTGCTGGAAGCAGGAGCAACCAGCCCTGAAATGTGGGTACCCTGCAGGCTCATTGGGCTAAGGTGCACAGCACAAAGGAAAGTCCTTCACACAGAGACCTGGGTTAGGTTCCAGTTTGAGCCTTTCACTGCATTTCTTCCCTTCTGCCTTCCGCACCTTAATTGTCCACCTACAGAACTGTCTAAGAAAGCAAAAAGTGTCTATAACATAACTGAAATGTTTGATCTTGAGTAGACTAAGTTAGTCTTAGGGTATATCTCCGAATGTGTTGTTGAAAACTGGAACCGATGCTAGATCCTGAGTGGCTTAGTTTCTTGCAAATATACTGTGCCCACCAGGCCTAATGATCGCAGGCCATTACAGAGCTATGTAAATGTTTAACATGGTTGCTTGGACTAACAGTCTGCTTGCTGCCATTTGCTTTTGTCCATCATGATGTGTGTGTTTCTGCTGCATTGCTGTTTTTCCGTTGTTAAGAGTTTCTCGTCTCTGAGCTCCCCTCTACCCACCAAGAACTGGTCTGAGATCAGCATCCACGCTGAGCTTTGTGTGGGGACTGTGAGGAAAGCAGTTTCCAAATTTCAATACAAACTGGAGAAGAAGCTTGAGAGACTCAGAGATGAAGGCGAGTTCAATTGGAACGAATACAAACGCTCAGCTTTAAGTTAAATATCTCATAGGTTGAACATATTAAAATAGCTTTGTAAAGTCACTCATTTGTGATTAAAGCCACTTGTTTGTTTCTCTCTTTGAAACAGAGTTGAAGAAGATCCAAAAGTATACAGGTATCAAAACTATAGGCCCAACGTCTATTGTAGCAATGTTTTAGTCATTTTCTTTGCAAATGTACTAAACAACGTAGTTTAAGTACAACATATACACATAATACTCAATTTAAACAATTTGTAGTATCTACTTGACTTAATAGGAATAAGTCAAGCTATTATGATTAATTTGATTTCATTGTGTCCGCTCAGTGGATGTGATTTTAGACCCAGACACGGCGCATCCCAATCTCGTCCTGTCGGCTGACGGGAAGCAGGCCGGGCGTGGCGACTTGCTCCAGATCCTCCCCGACATCCCCCAGAGGTTCGACCCTGTCCTCTGTGTCCTGGGGAAGCGCGGCTTCTCTTCTGGACGATTCTACTTCCAGGTCAAGGTGGGCACCAAGACCTTCTGGGACATAGGTGTGGTGAGAGAATCCGTCAACAGGAAAGGGATGATCACTTCCACCCCCGACAACGGCTATTGGACGGTGAGACTGAGGGGCGGGGACGAGTACCGGGCTCTGGAGTCTCCGTCCGTCCTTCTCCGGCTGAAGAAAAAGCCCCAAGAAGTGGGTGTGTTTGTGGACTATGATGAAGGGACTGTGTCCTTCTACGACGTGGAAGACCGCTCTCATATCTATTCTTTCACAGGGTTCAGTTTCACAGAGAAGCTCTATCCATTTCTCAGCCCTAGCATAAGTGACGATGGTAAAAACAGTTCCCCATTGGTTATTTCACCTGCTCATCATGAGGGGGTGGTTTCAGCCTAGCTAAGCCCTGCTCACTAACCGCATGAGGGGCAGGAACCTGGTTTGAATGTTAGTGGCGAACCGTTGTAGCACACTGGGGAACTAGAATAAGCTTTGGGGAACTAGAATAAGCTTTGAGCCTGTTCGTCAGCTTTGGTGTGTATACTTTTTGTAGTCTGTGCAAACACATGTTTAAAACACAGTTTTAAGTGGCAAAGGCAAAGGCTTTATTATGTATTAACTAACTGATTGATTGAGAGTTGTAATTTATGGAATAGAATGGAAAATACTTTATTGATCCAGAGGGATGTTGTAGTATCATCTTTTGGCAATCAAACAAAATTAAAAAACAAAAATACGAATTAGAAATCAAGTAATGAAATGTACACTCACAATGAAACAAACAAAACTATAAAATAAAGAAAAAAATTCTGTTCAAATCAAGTAAAAGGAGAATATATATATAGTGTTATTAGTCAACCCTTAATGTACTGCAAAGTTGTATAATACACTTTTATGATTTAGCTAAAGTGTAATAAATATTCTTTATACTTAATAAAATAATAATAATAGCAAAAATAAACAGTTAAAAAAAAGTGATTTAAAAAAAAATGTATTGCAAAATCCTGAAAATGTAATGATTACGGCTAAACATGGGGGCGCTGAGAGGTCCACACATTGCAACTTACGAAAACACATGCAAATTCAGAAAACATCTACGCGAATTCTACAAGTTCTACAAGCTCAGCATTTAGAAAACGCGCTGTAAATTCAGGCAACACAACACATTACATATCTGAAAGTAATATTAACTACAGCCAGCTCATAGCTGTTTCACAATTTATTGTGTGTTTTTCATCAGGTTATTGAATTGACAGGTTAAAGATAAGCAAAAAGACCAATGCTAGGTTAACAGCAGATGTCTGCAATTCAAAAAGCAAATCCAAATTGACATTTATCCAAAACTCAGCTGCTCGTATCATCACCTGCACAAAGTCCAGTGAACATATCATGCCCCTTCTCATCAAGTTACACTGGCTCCAGATCCAATGCCAGATTGATTTCAAGACCCTAATCGTCACCGCTCTTCATAACCTGGCCCCTTCTAACCAAGCCAACCTCCTCCAGGAGGACACTCCTCCACTCCCCCGTTTGCTAAATGTGGCACATGACATGTGTTGTCAAATTGATGTATATGTTTCCTTAATTTGCTTGTGTTTTGTTTATTTGCATGTGTTTTCTTATTGGCAGAGCGTTGGCCTCTCAGGGTCACCGTAGCAAAAGGATATACACCGGCCTCTGTGGTACCAGTCTGTGTACTATCCTATTCAAAGTGTGTCCAAACTTTTGACTGGTACTGCATGTTGTGACTATAGGATCTATAGCACTTATAGACTCATTTGAATAAAATGCAAGCTGTTTATCTTCAACAAACATTAGATGAAGTTTGGGAACTTCCCCAAAGCGGAATAAACAATAGGACGGAACTTGTACTCTGTGGCTCAATAAGTGTATATATTTATAGTAGTATAGAGTATGTTTTGATGTATTGGTCAATGGATTTCAATTTATAATAGTTATCTTGTTCACATGGCATGTCTTTGTGTGAGCATTGAAATTGGAGTGTTATGTAAGGCTATGAAGGCTTGGCATCATTGATGCATGATATTTTAACCTTCAAGGACAAGTTTGAATGCCCGGAGGTCATAGCATTTTGAATTAGTAAAAAGTCTGATTTGGCTACACCAGCTATGAGATGGCTCCTTCCTGTCCATCTAATTAAAGTTTCAAATGTATTTTAAAAGACCTTCCAAGGACAAGAGAATAGTGAGAGGATACAGTGGGGTTAGGTGACCTGGATGTTTTGCATGTTTGAAAATGTCCAGATAAAAGACAGTACTCAGGAGAGAATTAAACCAAACAAAGGTGAACTTTCTAACGTTAGCTACCCAGACACAAGTGCTTCGCTAGTCACAGGTAAGGACTTCTATGAATGATAGCAACTTGAGTACATTATTCTGTGACTTTTTTTGTATATATACTCGATTTTGTACTAAATATGTTGAGAATACCATATTACACATTTGTAGGATGTTCCCAAAATGCAATCACACAAAGTCTTAAGAGGTTATTTTCTAGATTGAGTTTAGATATTTTACTGCTTTATTTGTATAATTCGTATTTGTATTATCTTACTGATTTTAGAGGGATCCACCTTTCTGCAATAGATCATGAAGGGGAGCATTGCTACCGTCCTTTTGACTTTAGGTCAGTAACTGTGTGTCTGCATATGTGTGTGTGTGACAGAAATATAAAAATTATATTAGAAAGAAAATCTGTACAAAATATATCATTGTATCATAGTGCCAAAATAATAATCTGTCATCATGTTAAAATAAAAGATTACCGTTTATGCAAAGGAGAACTAATGTGTCTTTCTTTCAGACGAGATTTCTAATTAAAAAAAAGTTTAAAGATCTCAGAAACGAACAGACACGAAAACACAATTTTGGCAGCAGATAACAGCAAGCTAACTTAACTCCATTTATTAACTAAGCGTAATATATAATGGTATATCTACTTAATTATCTTTAATAATGAGTACATATACTTGAGTACAAAAAGGTATCTACTTTTAAGACTAATTATACCACACTATCTTGGTGCTGTCTCAATGTTGCTCTTAGAAAAAGTTTGTTATCTGAGGGCAGGCCGGTGCGCACTACGAGGTGGAATAGCCAGTGTTTCAGCCAATCCTATTTATACAGTCGAACTTCATTGTCTGCCTCCAGTTAAACAAAAATCCATTCAATGTATTTATTTTTGTCACGTTTGTTGTGCTGAAAAGGTTTGGGGAATTTTACATTATTCTTTGAGCAAAAATTAGACAGAAAATATTTGCAATTTTAATTCTACCTAAAATGCCACTAATTAAATAACTATTGGTCGAAAATATCTTAAGGGGTCGGAAAATGTATCCCCACCGGGGATAGATATTTACATTGCAGTACCAGGGACAGACAGACTAGAGCCAGGGAAATCCCTGCCACCCCCCCAGTGCATGAGGCCCTCCAAGAGACTTGATTCGTATGTGGCAGCCGTCAAAAGGCCCTACACACTTTTCAAAAGCATGGTTATTAGCCAGGTGCCCAAAACCTTGCCCCACATCATCCATTTCCTCTGGTTTAGGAAAACAGATCACAGTTCCAAGAAGGGTAATCAGGTCTCTGATGATCCTGTGCACCGCACGATGTACTGTGGTCTTCGGAATAGCAAAGGCATGGGAAACAACCCTGTAAGAAAGTCCATGCGCCAGCCAGTAGATCATTATGAGGACCTCCAGATCATGTGCCCAGCCATGTCTTTTCTCCTTGCCCAGAAGCCACAGAGGAATGTTAATAGACTCCCTTGACAGACGAAACTCTGGTTGGAGGTCTTTTTCCACATCAAAATAAGTCTCCAAAAGGGGTACAATCTGGTTCAGCCTTAGGTAACGTATGTTTGGGCCCACCTGAAAGGACAGTTAAGTAAAATGTTAGATATTTGTATGTTTAAGTTTTAACAAACTTAACCCATACAGAGGACTACTAATAAAAATCGTTTCGTATCCCTTTTGGGCCACTGCTGCTAACTGTTATTTTGAAGGGACATTTTAAACAGCTCTACACCATTAAACCTCAATAGCTTGCAAGCTGTATTTCAATAAAATGTTTGACTACATAACACATTTAGCTAACTAACTTACTAGTGTAATAAACCGTTTTCGTTCTCTCCATTACTACAAATGAGCTAGAACTGATTTATTTTATAACTACTGTATTTAACTTAGGCAGCTTTATGCTAATATAGCGTAGCAAATAGTTTATATTCAAAAGTTCACATAATATAACTTAGGTGTTCATTTAGAGCAAGCACAAGACGAAAACAGAAGCATCCCATGGGTTATTCTGAGTGATTGTAGAAAGTAAAAGCCACACGCTACTGCTGTAAGATTTTCCATGGCTTCTTCTTGCTGGTGAAGGACGAGCCTGTTCCAATTTGAAAAGTTGAAAGTTCCAACTCTCCTCCTGCCTCTACATCAAGTGTTCACTCAAAGATGACTAATAAAACGTCACAGAAGTGGCCACTACCGAAGTAACCTTCTTTAAGATCAATTGGAATCGGCCCACAGTCATCTTTTGTGGAGTTGGAGAAACAATTATCTGATGAGCCTGGATTCAAAAAGTTGGCTGTGCGTCAAACTTCTTGACACACATTGTATATATACATATGCACTTCTTTTATACTTGTATGTAACTAACTTTCGTCCCTTATTCACCTTAATATTATTTTAGACACAAGTTAGAAAGTTACCTAAAACAAATTCAGGTTAAGTACCTCAGCACCTTTGGAGGCAAAAACTTGGCTAACACAATAAAGCGTGTAATGCTGAAAATTAGCCACCGATAGCGTTTGTATGATGTACAGCATGTGCGGCAAGAAAGGGAAGGCCTTGGATCATATGTACATAAAGAAAGTAATTGAACATAACACCTTTTGCACTTCATGAGAAAGTAGAATTCCATCCATTAGCTATACCGCTTGTCCTATGCAGGGTCACGGGGGGCTGGAGCCTATCCCAGCCGACACAGCGCGAGAGGCGGGGTACACCCTGGACAGGTCGCCAGTCTATCACAGGGCCGACACATAGGGACAGACAACAACTCACACTCACATTCACACCCATGGACAATTTAGAGTCACCAATTAACCTGCATGTTTTTGGACTGTGGGAGGAAACCGGAGTACCCGGAGGAAACCCACGCAAACACGGGGAGAACACACAAACTCCACACAGAAAGGCCCTTGGGTCAGGTGGGGATTGAACCCAAGACCTTCTTGCTGTGAGGCAACAGTGCTAAAGTAGAATTAATTAAGGTTATTTACAGTTTCTCAAAAAATTTAAACATTTTATTTGAATGGCTTTCTTTTGTAACTTGAACGTAAATATTAATCCACAGTAGATGGCAAATCATTTAAATTATACAAGTCAGAACTTTATTTTAATCTCTTTAAAAGCAGTCCTGAAGGTCAGCCCTCTAGAAACCCAGAGGAGTTCCTGAAACATGCAACTTTGCACTGTGACCTCCCTGTGAGGTCTGCGAAACCTTCATTGTGACGAACATGTGACGTTGCAACATAACGTTGCTGCAATTTATGTAATTTAACTGCAACGTTGCATTTACGTTATGGCAACCTATTTTGTTAGCGGGGTAGTTTAATATTATTTTTAACTAACAAGAAGGGTAGAGATAATTGGAGGACACAGACATAGTATGGGGTGAATCCTAGGCGAGCAGATGCATGTGTTTGTAGATGATAATCTATGTACTGATTGTTCCCAGGACATCCAAGGTCACCTAATGGAGGCAAAGCAGAGGACAGAATCATAAATAAATAGTCAGTAAAAGACAGCATGGTAGTCAACCCTTATTGATTATAACAAGCTCTTGATGTGAGTATGATTGAAGAGTCAGACTTCGTTGTTTGTTATCCTGAGGAAAGATGAGAATCTTGGGAGTCAACGGATCAGGCTTCAATATAACGAGGGGTCTGTTGTTTAAGGGAGATTAGAAAAGATTTGCTAAACAATAAATAGGGTACTTACTACTTGGGAAGGATATTGCCTGGGGTGTTTCTGGGTGTTGTATTGCATTAAGGGGAGTTCTTAGAACTTTGGGGTAGGCCTAGAGAAATGTATTTAAAGCCTGACAATGCATGTGCAATTCAGTTGAGATCTGCAGGCTCACTCGGTCTTATTCTATGCCAAACAATATCTTCATGTCGATTAACCGATTAATTGGTTGACATGTTCTTGGTCAATCAAATTCTCATTGGCCGATTAATTGCTGGTGTTGCATTCATAACACTTTTTAATCCATTATTTTAGGGGTGGGAGGGACATGCATACCTGATGTATTTTACTTTTGTGTAAGAACATTGATTATGAATAAGTTGGGCAGCATGGTGGCTCAGTGGTTAGAACTGTTGCCTCACAGCAAGAAGGTCCTGGGTTCAAACCCCACCTAACCCAATGGTCTTTCTGTGTGGAGTTTGCATGTTCTGCCCGTGTGGGTTTCCTCCGGTGTCCTCACACCATCAAAAAACATGCCAAATCCTCCTACCAGAACCCTGACTAGTCACTGCCAATTCAACTGGAGTCTGTGTGTCCTGTGTGTGTGAGCAACTCTGTCGTAATATGTTGGGTGAGCAAGTCTGACGCAAATTGGCTGCCGTGGTATCACTCAGACTGAGTGCTGCGTTTGATAGCTGTCAGTCCATTCATTGTTCGTTCTGCGGTATTAATTGGTGATCAATTTGTGTAAAGCGCTTTGAGTATCTACAAAAGCGCTAAAAAATGAATTAATAAATACATTAATAATCGTATGATTTAATATACTATAAGACAGGAAGTCACTAGGCTAATTGTTGACACCATGTGAAAGAAGTCCTCGGTGTGGAAAGATTTTATCGAAAAATATGAGAAAAAGAATGCAAAATGTGCTCCCAATAATTTACTTAACACGGGTCAATAACATGCAAGGCATATCACATAAAAACAGTAGGCATACATCTTTTTCAGGTTGCCTGCTAGCATGCTCCTTCAACTTTCGTGTGTGTGAACATATCAGACTGGTATTTTTTAACGTGTTTGGTCTAATAAATAGCCTACATGTTTTGTTCGAAATGTAACTGCAGCAAAGCTTATATGCTATTTGCGTGTTTTTCAGATCACAGGCATAACTCTACTATGTTCTTAACTCATTGAGGTCGCTGGCTGGAACAGTTGGCCTGTTAATTATAATTATTATTATAAAATAGGCCAAAAAACGTATTATTTTAAAATGTATTTTGAATACTCAATATATACTGTGCTGGGATCACCAGTTGATCGGCAACGATTTTTTGAATTGGGAAAGCACACGCTGGTCGGTTCCGAGTATGTAGCATTTGAGTAGCCTGTAATAACAAAACATAATTCAATTTAATGCAAATAGATTTTCTGTGTTTATTTATAATTAATTTAGTCTACCAGGTAGAGTGTGAAACCCCCCGTTAATTAATCGATTAGCCGGAAAATTGAATCGACCTTGATTTGTTTTAGTCGACTGCAACCCTACCTCGATCCATGGCTATGACGTGTTTAAGTTTGAGGTGTTCTCGCATTGCTGTCGTGCTCCCGTGCCATGCGAGATCCACGTTACACAATTGGCAGCTAACCGACTTTTTATTTGAGTTTAACATGAAGTGTTCACATACTACTGATAATTTCCAATTATTTTCATATTCGATTTATATCGATGTGAACAATTTGTTGTTGCAACGCTAACGTTACATGCCATTGTTATAACGCCACACAATTTATTGACACTAAACTTGAATTGTGGAGGCAACGTTGTGAGCTATATTTTGTTTTGCAAGCCTGGCATCTTGTCACCGTAGCCAAACTAGCGTAGCTGACCTGTTTCACTAGGGCTACCAATTTCTGACGCTTGTTCTTGGCCTTTGCTCAAGTAGGGTTGCAACAACGAATCGATTAAGTAGATAAAAAACGACTATAAAAACAGTTGGCAACAAATTTTATTATGGATTTGTTGGCGCTATGTTGTCACACGCTTTGTCAAGGAGCTGGCTACATAAATTTAAGAAAATAAAGTTATTCTTGTCTTATCTATAAGCAGGTTTTTGCTTGTGATCTGGTGTTGCGGCCACCCATATTTTGGTGTCCGTATTGTGTATGTGTATTTTGTCTTCCCTTCTGTTTTTTCCCTTCACTATTCCCTTCTTTCAGATCTGCCGCCTGCTTTTCGTTGGTTCCCTCCCCCTCATCACACGCCATCCGTCAACGGACCAATCAGGAGCCGATCCGTCTACTTTTAAACCCTTCTCCCCAGCAGTGTTACGGGTTTGTTTGTCATTTTTTTGAGCTATGCAATTGAGACCAGCTGCAATTGTCCTGTCAGCTTATTTCTACTGTTTTACAGGTTAGTAAGACGCGTAAGCACAAATTAAGTTGTGAATTAATATAACTATATGTTTGAATAGTGTCTGTGAATGAAGACGTTTTCTACTGTAGTAAGTTGAACAGTAGATTCAACGTTATTAGCCCTGCCATAGTAATGACGTGAAGGGAGACCGCTGCTTTGTTACATATAGCTAGGTAGTACAAAAGTTTGTTTTATACTTGATGTTGTAAGTGTATCAACAGATGCAAAGTTGATGCAAAGTTGATGCAGCTCTGCCAGTGCAAAAAAAAAGTTGGTGGAGCTCTGCTAGTAATAATGGGGCGAAGGGAGACTGCTGCTTTGTTACATTTTGCTAGTAGCTAAATCGAAGATTATGTCGGCAAATTATTTGTGATAGGTTTTTTTTCTCCACTTCCGACACAGAATGCTCTGGATATAAACGAACCCTCTGTAAAATGAGTGATGGTGTCATCATCAATTTCTGGAGATATCGCCTCTTCCCAAGGTAGACCTTGTTCAATTTCCTGAGCTGATAAAGTATCCTCTTCCCAATCCGTGTTTTGTCCCATTTCTGGAGCTACCTCCTCTTCCCAGTCTACAGGAGTTTGGAACTGTTCCTCCCACTGTAGCTCTCCTAAACTCTTGAGTTTGGTAAAATTCAATGGATGGATATACCATGGGGCACATCTCCGAGAAACATGGCCTGGTTCTGCCATTCCTCTTTGAGTCTCAGATGCTGTTGTTCTTCCCAGTTCTCTTTCTCATCCCTCTCTCATACTAACGTGATGATCTCCCTCGTTCTCACTTCCCTCTCACACCTGATGCTCCACTCCTCCTCTGTCCCCAGCCTGCTCCTCGTCACCATGACCTCCTCCATCGCTGTCAGCTCTCCAGCCTCTATCTGTTCTTCCCCTTCTTCTTTATTGTCCTCCTTCTCCTCTTTTGAGACAACATGGTTCTCCTGATATTGCTCTGCATGCATCCTCTTGTCTTTCACTGAGAACCCAAGTTTTTGTTCAAAGCGTAATCTCTTCAGCGGGCTTTTCTTTTTAAGTAGTGCCCTGGTCCACTCCAAGCAATGGCTCTCTGTCCATCATGTGCTCTAGTGTCACTTCTTGAAAAGATTGAGTCAAAATGCACTTTATGAGACTTGATCTACTGAATGTGTTGCTAAACAAAAAAAAAGGTATAAAGAGTTGGTCAACTAAAATTCTGTGCAAAATGAGTAGCAGACTGAAAGAACATTCAACTGGTTAAGTTTCCAACTTGATGTACTAGATAAAAGCTGATAAAACCACCTCACCTGTGTTCACACCTCTGCTTCAAACATACAAATGGTGCACTATACTGATACTGAGAGAAGGGTCCAACTGCAGACAAAAACATGGCGGAGCCCCCGGACGTACGGGTCAGCCCCCGGATGCAGAATAGAGAGCCTAAGTCAGCCCCTTCCGGTTTACCGCTATGGGACCTTATGTCGGAAAAAATATGTATGGAGGTCAACGGCGAGAGGCAACTTATATTTCGATCTTGAATGAATTGTGCCATGAAGTACACATGATGTTTGTCAATTTAAAAGATAGTTTTGTACGTCAAAGTTGCCGTTTGACGTAAAACATGAAAGTAATGTTGAGTTTTGTGTTAGCCTCCTCAATGAACTACATCTCTCATCTCGCACAGTACGGCACCAATCACTTTGGCTTATTTGAGCTCCTTCTCTGAAATAAGGGGAAAAGTATTAAAAGGATGTGAAAATCATTATGAGTTGCCCATGATAAGAGCGGTAGCTATGCGAAAGGAGAGTTAGCGGGTTGAGAAAGAGCTAGCATACAGGACCTGCAGTTTCAGTGAGTGTAAAACGAGTCAAGTCAGCTAGCTAACGTTAGCCTAACGCAACTTTTGGGTTTGTAGTCTTTCTTATTATATATTTTGACAGTCTTATACTTCAAAGGTTTTACAACAAACTGCGACTTTCTTGACGTGCAAAACTATCTTTTAAATTGACAAACATCATGTGTACTTCATGGCACAATTCATTCAAGATCGGAATATAAGTTGCCTCTCGCCGTTGACTTCCATACATATTTTTCCCGAAACAAGGTCCCATAGCGGTAAACCGGAAGGGGCTGACTTAGGCCCGCTATCATGGAGCTCACTTCGCACACTTCCTGCCTCTTCGTCACTAACTGTCCTTCTCGTCGTTCTGGATTCAGTTAGACTTCGCTGCACTCCACTTCTCTTTCGCAACGTGACTCCCAAGTGCTATTATTATAATATAGCCTGTTCGCAGTTTCCACCATATAGCCTACACTGATCGCAGTTTGCACCATGGCACAGGTAAAGTAACAAGAACGTTTTTATGGCATCCATTTGTTTATTTGTATTTTGAATTGTTTGTCTTACTTTAATTATTATACATCTGGAGTCACCTTTTAGCATGGTAGTCAGAATGCTTACGTAGCATGCTAATGTTTTGGTTTATTCAGTGTTCACCACACTGATGTAGCTAGAAACATCAGGATGCTAAGTGAATGGTAAAGTGTGTCCAATCTTTTTACTGGTGCTGTATGTATTTAGGTTTACCACCACATTAAGGCTTGTTTTATTCTGTGAATGCACGTCTAGCTCCTCCACTGCAGTATCGAAAAGGTTATTGCGTTTCGACAGTAACGTTTCACTAGCCTATATGCTGAGAACATTCACAGCTGCCTGTAATGTAGGCAAATAGTGTATTAAATTGTTTCCTGCAGCCTAATCTGTAGTTTTTACAGAGGTGGTGGTGTGTGCAACAGCCCAGGTAACAGTCCAACAGTTTCATTTTCAGACAAATAGCTTTATAGTGCTTTACATATACAGTGCATCCAGAAAGTATTCATACCCCTTCACTTTTTGCACATGTTATTATGTTACAGCCTAATTCCAAAATGGATTAAATAAAAAAAATTTCTCAACATTCTACACACAATACCGCATAATGACAAAGTGAAAAAAGTTTTTTTGAATTTTTTGCAAATGTATTAAAAATAAAAAACTAAACTATCACATGTACATAAATATTCACACCCTTTACTCAATACTTTGTTGAAGCACCTTTGGCAGCAATTACAGCCTCAAGTCTTCTTGAGTATGATGCTACAAGCTTGCCACACCTATTTTGGGGCAGTTTCTCCCATTCTTCTTTGCAGATCGTCTCAAGCTCCATCAGGTTGGATGGGGAGCGTCGGCGCACAGCCATTTTCAGATCTCTCCAAAGATGTTCAATCGGGTTCAAGTCTGGGCTCTGGCTGGGCCACTCAAGGACATTCACAGACTCGTCCCGAAGCCACTCCTTTGTTATCTTGGCTGTGTGCTTAGGGTCGTTGTCCTGTTGGAAGGTGAACCTTCGCCCCAGTCTGAGGTCCAGAGCGCTCTGGAGCAGGTTTTCATCAAGGATCTCTCTGTACATTGCTGCATTCATCTTTCCCTTGATCCTGACTAGTCTCCAAGTTCCTGCTGCTAAAAAACACCCCCACAGTATGATGCTGCCACCACCATGCTTCACTGTAGGGATGGTATTGGCCAGGTGATGAGCAGTGCCTGGTTTCTTCCAGACATGACGCTTGGCATTCAGGCCAAAGAGTTCAATCTTGGTTTCATCAGACCAGAGAATTTTGTTTCTCATGGTCTGAGAGTCCTTTAGGTGCCTTTTGGCAAACTCCATGCGGGCTGTCATGTGCCTTTTACTGAGGAGTGGCTTCTGTCTGGCCACTCTACCATAAAGGCCTGATTGGTGGAGTGCTGCAGAGATGGGTGTCCTTCTGGAAGGTTCTCCCATCTCCACAGAGGAACACTGGAGCTCTGTCAGAGTGACCATCGGGTTCTTGGTCACCTCCCTGACCAAGGCCCTTCTCCCCCGATTGCTCAGTTTGGCCGGGCGGCCAGCTCTAGGAAGAGTCCTGGTGGTTCCAAACTTCTTCCATTTGCGAATGATGGAGACCACTGTGCTCGTTGGGACCTTCAATGCTGCAGAAATCTTTTTGTACCCTTCCCCAGATCTGTGCCTCAATACAATCCTGTCTCGGAGGTCTACGGACTATTCCTTGGACTTCATAACTTGGTTTGTGCTCTGACATGCACTGTCAACTGTGGGACCTTATATAAACAGGTGTGTGCCTTTCCAAATCATGTCCAATCAATTGAATTTACCACAGGTGGACTCCAATCAAGTTGTAGAAACATCTCAAGGATGATCAGTGGAAACGGGATGCACCCAAGCTCAATTTTGAGTGTCACAGCAAAGGGTGTGAATACTTATGCACATGTGATATTTAATTTTTTTATTTTTAATACATTTGCAAAAAATTCAAAAAAAACGTTTTCACTTTGTCATTATGCGGTATTGTATGTAGAATGTTGAGAACATTTTTTTATTTAATCCATTTTGGAATTAGGCTGTAACATAATAAAATGTGGAAAAAGTGAAGGGGTATGAATACTTTCCGGATGCACTGTAATTGTACCATATCTCATTAATGTTTTTATCTCCGTCCTTTTTTAACAGGCATGATCGTCTGGAAGCATTGCAAGCCAGTATTAGGCTTGAACGCAGGGTGCCATTTTTTGTTAGCGGACACAAACCGAGATATTACTAGAATGTTCAATTCCTGTGGCAGTGCCCTGACTGCCAGCACCCAGATGACGTTTTTTAGTTTCACCTTCTTGTTTTTGATGCCCCTCACATTTATGTTGCAGGTAGTGTTTTTTTAAAGGCCTGAATGATACCTCTGTTAATTTTTTTAATGTATAATAAATGTAATATGTATAAAGATTATTTTATGAAGCACGAATGCGGCATAATGAACAGGAAACATGAATGAAGGGAAATGAACATTAAGGTGGGATAGTGCTTTGCTGTCCACACCAAAATTCAGCAGTGTTGAACTATAATTTAGTACAGGGCTGTGGATGTTGGAGGTCTACACTAATCCAGAAGAAAGTACCAGGGACAGCTATGCATCTGAACTGCAGAATGTATCTACATTGTTTAATTACACTTAAACGTACCTTCTCAGAAGGCAACACAACAAAAAGGTGGTCCATGAAATGTTTTTTTCCTTGGGTCAATAATAGAAATTAAAGATATGAATCATGACTAAACCAAGGATGAGGATGTCAAATACTTAATGTACAATAAATAATGCATTACTTATTGAATTGCTTTACATTGGGCTGTCACAGGTCCCTTTACACATACTAGTCTGGTTACTCATTGCTACTGGCTATCCACTATTGGTAATAAGATATGGGTGACTGATGTAGGCTATTGATGATGGGCTCTGTTTAAAAAAATAAAATAAAAAAGTCTCATGACAGTTTTATGGGATTCCTAATTTTTAAATTCAGAATACATATAAATTAAAGTTTCCTACACCAATAAAGTATATGTATGATATAATGCAGCACAATTTCAAAGATGCACAACAAAAGCAATGTGATAATGTTGCAATTAGGCTTGTGGAAATGAATTGAAGCTGTACTTTGCTCTAAGCTGAATGGTTTGGATAGTTAGTCTTTGATATAAATGTTGTCTTAGTGAAGAAGAAACAGTAAAAGGAAAGAAAAACGAGGCTATTTTCTGACTAATAGGAATTCACAATGTATCAGCAATAAACGTGAGTGCTGTGACTCATGCATATCGCTGTAAAATGAAAATGATAGGTTAAAAGGCCTAATATGGTGTTTTATTAACATTGCAACCATATAAATACTCATAGCTTTTCACTAATTTAAACAGCAATATTACACCTATGATACTTAGCTATTTGCAAATGATGCTAACGGTAATACTAACTACATTTTGCTAATGCTAAAGAATGAGCAACATAGGTCACCGGACGAGTGATGTAAAGGAAATAAAGTGACTCTACACCCGGAGGTTTGGCCGAACGTTCCTCCATGTTTTTGTCTGCAGTTGGACTATATTGGATACTGAAGTTATATAGAATACACCTCTTTATGACATTATAATTCCGCTAACCATCAACCAGCCAATCAACTTCAGCCTAGACTGCACTCATGTAACCATGGGACCCAGCAAACAAAAGTTCCACTTATTTTTTTATTATTTAGTCATTATGTTATTTATACAGGGTTAACCGACTGAGACCGGGTCTCTTTTCCAACAGTGCCCTGTTTAAAGGCAGCATATATAAATGACAACAACCAAAAATAAATAAAAAACTGAGTACAAAACACATGTGTTAATATGTAAATTAGTAATAAACATATATTACACATGAAAAAATAATTGTATTTGTCTATTTTTTTTAATGTTTTTGTTGTTGTAATTTATATATTCTGCCTTTAAACAGGGCACTGCATGAAAAGAGACCAGGGGGGTATTCCATCTACCGCGCAAATGAAATCGGCGCTTAATAGAAAAAGCCTGGCTTGAACAAACGTCAACTTTCAGCCGTCTCCAGTCAACGTTAACTCAAGCCAGGCTTGTACAAGCTGAGTGTGTGCACTCAAACATTGTGTGCGTGCACGGAGAACAGAAACAGCCCGGAACAATCGATTGTCAAAAAGCAGATAAAATGTCGGAAAACCCAGAAAGAGTGGTGATCTTCTCGCGAGAAAAACACGTCAAAGTAGTTCGCCACTGACTGTCTCATCACCAAAAATGGCAATACTGCCGTGATTTTCAAGGCGAGGGAAATTGCGTGGCAAAAAATTGAAGGCAGATTAAATGCGTAATTTAGTAGCCTACTTTTTTATGCAAATTAACGTTTACATCGTTATGATGAGACTGTGGCTATATCATCAGCAGGCTCAATAATAGTAAATCTGATTCATCATTAATATAGGCTTCTGTGTGAAATCTGGTTCCCTGGTAGCTTACTAAGCAAAGAGCACGTTTCACTGATGGCAAGTGCTCATTGCAGGGGCCGGCGTTCGAGCCAGGCGTTAAGCGCAACTGGTGTATGTTGTCTCTTTATTGCGCCAACGACAAAAGCATAAAAGCTCTTTCATAAAAAAGTGTTTAATATGGTGACAATTAAATGTCATTTTCAATGTCACATTGTGTTTTAGATAGATTTCTGTCACAAATAATGCAATTACAATAAGGAAATGGAATGCCAAAGTGAACACGTCATTTCAGCATTATATTTTTTAGGCCTATGTTTAATGTGGCAAGGTTGCAAACACAGGAATTGTAAATCTAAAAGTGAAATGGCCATAACCACTTATATTCATGCTTGGTCACATACATGGTGAGAAAAAGGTCTGAACCTACGTATGTTTCTGAACACGGACATACGGTATGTGACAAAAGTGAAGCAAGCAAGGAAAGACACTTGACGGAACTGTCTTTCGTTTCCACCTGTTGGATATTCTTTGTAACACAGCTAAACTAAGCATGAGAGTTAGCCTACTACGGAGCAGGCTAGATCAGTGGTATAAATTACCTTGGCAACATAGCGGGGATTCGTATTAGCCACAGTAATGGAACAGATTGCTCACTAAAATTAGCCAGACTTATCTAAATAAGTCAGGCTTGTATCTTATCTAGCTTGATGGAACACCCCCCTGGCCTCAGTCGGTTGACCTTGTTTAAATAAAATAAATAATAATAATAAAAAATATATAATATTTACAATACAGTACAATATTTTAGTTTAAACCAAAACAAGAACACTCTTCAACTCCCAAATTCTCCAATAAAAGTTTAAACTCTTCAACAGAAACAAATGTCTCTAATTTCAATTCCTGATGAATCTTGTTCCATTTATCCAAGGCAAAAAAACTTAAAGCTAATTTACTAAATTATATAGTCCTGTGAGCATTTCCTTTGACTACTGGATTTGTGTTTTAAAAATATTTGTATATTATATATACTTTTTGACGATGCTAAAACAATATACTCTTGGGACTATATAACTAAATGCTCTCTCTAATGCCACTCATGATGCACCATGTCTTTACAAGGTCTATTTATGAAAATTTTTGCATTCTTGTGTGCCGTTTTCTGATTTTAGAGATAGGCAACTGTGTTGTGTTGACTCAGCCAGCCCTACAGTCAGCCCCATCAATCAAAATGTTCTATTTATGACTGCCATAGGGTAAGGCCTCACCAAGTGTCTATTCTTGTTTCCTGGTTTACAGTACAGTACAACTACATCTATGGAATGTTGTCAGACAGTTTCTTTGCAGGAACGCCATACCGGGACAATCTGCTTCTGACACAAGTTCTGCCTCCTCTAACCCTACCATGGAATTCCTTGACACATGCAAAAGTATGATCTTTGAAGGACATTCATTATTAAAAGAGAAGATGTATGACAGGAGATGCATGTTTTTTAAGGCTGCAATTAAACCATTTCTGGTCCTCGGGGATAGCAGACTTTGAGATAGATTCGGATTCGTTAGTTGAGTTTAGAGCTCGCTCTCTTTCGATCAAGTTAATCCTTGGTGTTCTGTATATTCTGTGTGTTCGTTAGTGTTTATCCCTGTTCGTCAATCTCTGTGTTTGTTAGTTCAGTAGCCTTTGTTGCTATTTCGATAATCAGTTAGTTAGTTTCCCCATTGATTCTTCCCTGTATTATACAACATTTTGTTTGGTTTTTCTCCTTATCCCCATTGTGATCCTGTATTATATACAGTGTTTATTTTGTTCCTTACTGTTCCCCTGGGTAGCCAGTACTCGGTACCGTGTTTTTGTTTGGTTATAATTCTGATCCCTGTTTTGCCAGTATTCTGTACTGTGCTTTATTTTCTCCCGGAGCTCAGCTAGTTTACGGGTCTACATTTTCGCATCACGTAGTGTATTCTCTGTTTAGAATCATTAGTTTAGGAGCAGTGCCACCCCTTGCATTTTATGATAGCGAGCATGTACTAGGCAGTTTAGCTTTTTTGTTTGTTTCTTTGCTTTGGCACTTTTCGTGTAGCCGTGGTATTCCTTTTTGTTTTGACCCTGTAAATAAATTCCTAGTAATTTAGAAATTTTTGGATTGTGTTTGTGTCCACATATACCCCCCATCCACTCATTCTTTGGGCCGTGTTCGACCCTTCCTCTCCCTAGACCGGCCTTAGGGTCGTAACATCTGGCTTGAGTATGGCATGACAGCTGACTAACGTCTGTAGTAGAGCAGAAGGATGGCAAACGTTAATCTATCAAGCTAATTAACTCTACCCCATCCAGCTTCAACAGTCTATTATTATTAAGTAAAATGTATTTACTTATTGCGTGACCAGTGTATTTACCTTGCTGGCTAAGTCCGTGATAGATCGGAGGGATAGCTAACGTTAGTCTAGCAAGCTAATTAACGCTTCCCGATACAGCTTGTGTTGTGTTGCATTTACTTCAAAATCACATGACAAGCGTATTAACTAGCAGGCTAACGTCCTCAGTGATAGAGCAGAGGAGGAATAGCTACTAGCAAGCTAATTAACACTGCTTGATCCAGCTTGAATGTTCTATTAAAGTGGATAGACGATCGCCCACAAAACTGTGACGAATTGCGATTAGGCACAAGGAAATCAGGAAGACAATGGCTGTTTATTAGTCCACGTTTTTGTCCGTTCTTGCGTTCTCGTGGACCCGTTTCACGTAATCTTTCATGGGCCAAGTACGGCTCCAAATCAAACAACGCAAGTTACCAATAATGCTTAAAATGCCCGTATGTGTTCTTGATCTGCCCGTTTTATCGAGGACGCATCGGTTGCTTACTTGCTAGCAAGAACGCATCTGATACCCCTCAAGTCATTGCAAGAATGACGGCAGGAGCGCAATTAGCTTTTTCCCGGTGCTAGCTCGTGACATTTGAAAGGCCAATCATAATGTTAAATAACATTTTAGTAGGTTACTCATCCCTAACATATGAGTAAAATGACAAACACGAGTTTTGAGTTGTCTTTACCTTTATTATATAAACAAAGTAGCAGCCTATACTAAAATGCAAATGTTGTACACAAAGACGATAAAACAAAGGTGTATCTCAAAGCATCTCAATCTCCGATAATTTATTCCCCTATTAGTATGGGCTAGTGCATTTAGCTGCGATTGGCAATGACTTAAGCCGCCTTGTAACTACTACTAGTTCACATCGCAGCTACTTTTGTCTGCGACGCGAATTGTAACAAGCTTGCTTGGAGAGTGAGGCTGTAAGCAGGAGGACCTAGGAGTGTGCACGCGAAGGTGATTGACAGGCAGGAAGCCCTTACTCTTTGCAAAAACTCTTTTGATTGGTTCGGGATTTGCGGGCGTCTCTATAGGTTTTTTAAAAGCTGAATACAAGGCCCAGGGCGCTCATATGTAGCCCACCTTCTCTCTGAGCATTTGGTTTAATGATATCCTCCAGGAGGTACGTAAAAAAACATAAAAAATTTAATTTATAGCTAGGAATTTAAATTTACATACTGCACCTTTAATAACTGGATGTTGCATCAGCTACCTCGGCATTACTTACGATGGTTTGTTAGCATTTCTTTTTGGTACAAGCTGCCAAACAAATGCAGTAATGTTTATGTTACAGTTTTATGAAAAAATGCACTTGATGCAGTATGTGTCTTTTGTATAGCTTTATTTATGTAGATATAAAATTTCTTGTATTTCTACAGTTTTACCCCAGTGGTTTTAGTCAGTGGCAGCAAGCCAGCACCGCCCTCCCTGGTGGAATTGTTTTTAATTATTATTTTAAAAATAAACAATAATTACTTATTTGAAGCATATATGTGTTTAAAATGCACAATAACATGTAATATATAAAACATTAATCATTATTTTTGGTGTATAATTAACTGACTTCATCCCATAGATGTATCTGTGTCTATGGTTCCTCCCCTCTCTAAAAATATCTTCTGGGGCTATAGAAAAATCGCCCATTCAGCTCAGCAGCACAGCCAAATTGAGCCAATAGCTGACAGAAGTAATGCACGTATTTAGCCAATCAGCGTCCTCGAATCTGCTGCCGGAAGAGCGATAAATGTATTGCCCCAACCAGGGTCCGCCTGTGGTAGAGAAAGTTGGTTTGCGATCTGCTATTGCATCCAGAGAAAAGACCATGACGAACGCGGATATGCAGGACCTCAGGCGCTCCCTAATTTGATAATATCTTTTCATCAAAACCCATTTGAGACTTTGGTGGAGAAAATACGAGTTAAAGAGCTTGGACCAGATCAACCTGATATTAAGATAGAATAACAGGCTTCTGAAAAAAGAAATAAAAGGTATGCGAGCCTTCTCCCGTAGTTGGTATGACAAAAAGGCTTGGCTAGCTGGATGCAGTCATGGAAATGTCATTTTTCTTCCCATGCCTACTTTTTAGAATAACACGGACTGTTACAGGCGTAAGGGACATGAAACATCAGAGAAGATTAAGAAACATGAGTGTTTGAGGGCACACATGATATGGAGAACACTGTCAAGCTAGCCATGCTGTGCGGAGTCAACATCCCTATGCAACTGGACAGCCACAGGATTGGGGTGAGGAAGCAAAATGAAAAATAGGTGGATTAGAGTAGAAACTTGAGTTCTGCTCCTTTTTTTGTAATAATGTTAAAATCCCCGTACAAGCTTGATCTAACTATGTAAAGTCCCTTGTGAAGTTACACGGGTAAGATTGCAGGCCGTTCAGACAAACGTATTTACTTGTTTTGCTCTGTTGAACGTATGGAAGCTAATTGGCCACCTTCTAGAATGTTCGCTAACAATAGTTATTTTTTATTGAATTGTGTTTTTAAAGTTTCTGAATGGATTCATTTGGAGATCGCCGGACTTCTAAATTGGCGGAGACGGGCAGGCAATGCAATATATTATTTGAGATGAGGAAAAAGTGGGGGTGGGGGGGGCAACCTAGAATTTTAAATGTGGGGGGGACATGTCCCGTCCCCCCAATTCTTAATAGCTACTACGCCCATGAACAGGACACAGAATGGTTCTAGCGTACGGTCTAAACAAAGTTATGACTTATTTATGTCGAATACTGTGTCTTATCCTTGACCATATGTATGTTTAAATCTTTGCCAGGTATGTGTAATATGGTTATGTATTCTCACTATGTATATTTTATAATGTGTTTTTGATATGCTAGCTAGTTAGTTGTACTTCGCATTGAAGAAATGGGTTGTGATGTGGGATGATGTGGGTTTACAAGCGTCAGTAGGTAACGTTATAACATTGTGTAATGACACACTGCAAATGAATGTGACGTAGATGGAGCTGGAGTGTCGAATACCGTGTCTTATCCTTGACCATCTGTAAGAATTCGAAAAGTAATGTGAATGTTACTTTTTTAAAACACGTAACTAACATACTTTGATTACTTTCAGATCCATGTAATCAGTATTCAGGCAATAAATACATTTCAAAGTAACCTTCCCAACCCTAATGACAGCAAATACTCATTCAAGTGCAGAAATTAGTTGGTTTTGTGAGTTTTTCCTTGGAAATAAATACACTTAAATAGGACAATTTATCAATAACATGTCATGCCATAGTCAAGTACGGTGAATAAGGCAGAATAGAGAGCCAAAGTCTGCCCCTTCCGGTTTACCGCCATGGGACCTTATTTCAGAAAAAATATGTATGGAAGTCAATGGCGAGAGGAAACTTATATTATGATCTTGAAGGAATTGTGCCATTAAGTACACATGACGTTTGTAAATTTAAAAGATAGTTTTGCACGTCAAGAAAGTTGCAGTTTGTTGTAAAACCTTTGAAGTATAAGACTGTCAAAATACGTAATTAGAAAGACTACAAATCCAACAGTCGTATTAACGTTAGCAAGCTTACGTGACTCGTTTTACACTCACCGAAACATTGTAGAGCAGGTCCCTTATGCTAGCTCTTACTCAACCCACTAACTCTCATTTCACATAGCTGCCGCTCTTATCATCGGCAACTCATAAATGATTTTCACGTCTTTTAATACTTTACCCCTTGTTCTAGGAGAAAGAGCTCAATTGTGCCAAAGTGACTGGTGATGTGCACTGTGTGAGACGAGAGATGTAGTTCATTGAGAAGGCTTTCATGTTTTACGACAAGCTGTTACTTTCTTGACGTGCAAAACTACATTTTATATTGGCAAACATCATATGTGTACTTCATGGCACAATTCATTCGAGATAAAAAGATAAGTTGTCTCTCGCTGTTGACTGCCATACATATTTTTCCCGAAATGAGGTCCCATGGCGGTAAACCGGAAGGGGCAGACTGAGGCTCTCTATCAGGTCCTGGTTTGGTGGGTTGAACATGGCAGACTTGCAGCAGTTTGAATAAGATGCTCTCAACATTAGGTGAATATAATGTTTCGAAACCAGAACATTTCTGGGTGTACGAGAAAATAAGGTAGTGAAACTGTTTTGTGTGTACATAGATTACGTTATTGTGATGGCAGTTAAAGAGAGACGTTGTCTCACACTGTTATGTTCTGGACTTGCTTGTGTTATAAGATAACATTCTTAATTACTTTTCAGTGTTGCCAATTATTTCCCAAGGATGGTAGCTAGCGGTAGCTCCAAAAGTCGCTATTAGTCGCCAGATTACGTCATACTCAGATTTACATATATGACGTCATCATGTACTAATTTGCATAAAGCTTTGTGGTTGAAGTGTGTGGGTTGGGAGAGGCCACCAAATTCCATATAACAAGTACACAAAGAATTCTTTCTTCAAATAATCACAAGCTAACAACAGGGACATCATGTGTTTGAATTAAGAAGGGTAACATAAAAACTGTAATTTGGAAAGTGTTGTTTGACAATGCCATTTTAGAAAGAGAGCTCGAAGTGTGAAAATCTTTCAGAGCTATCAAGAGAAATAGCATCCATGTAGCCAGAGAAACTCGCTCTACCACTCCTGCCTGAAACACCCAGGCTGCCTGAGCACGGTGTAGAGATGGAAAGAGAGGAGGAGGGAGCCGTTCGCTCTGAATGGGAATACATAACAATTTACTAGATTTGTATACATTTCTTGATTTTTCACTGAGGGTCTGAATAAGTCGCTAGATTTTTCGCTAGTCGCTTTTTAGAAATAAAGTCGCTGGAGGGTCAGAAAAGTCGCTAAATGTTGCAAGAAAGTCGCTATCACTTTGATTTTATGCAGTTTGCACAATATTACGGAACAGATCATGTGCCGTTTGATGACAAAAATGAAACAAACGTGTTTGAGCAAGTACTAGCTTGCTTTATTCATTTATTTTGTTAAAAATTTTTTTCTATTTCTATTTTTTAATCTACGACTCTTCCATCATAAATGACTACTCTTCAAGCTTGATCTACAGGCCATGAGGACAGTAAGAGAAGCCATGGAACTGGGCCTGGTGCAAAGGACTAATGAAGCCTATGCTTGAGAGGAATCCACTCTCGCTCTGGGACTCTCTGTAACTGCAGTTCTTGCGATCCTCCTGTAATTGACAAATTCGAAAAGATTGGACATGTGAATACAATCGTCATGTTTAAATATTAAACAATATTAGTCTGCTACGCTATTAGTTGTTTAAAAATCAAATCTTACCACTTTCGGCTTAAAGGGGGGCTCCGTCCCTCTCCTCTCCAGAATGGCCCAGTTAAGATTCCTGAAGATGTCGTGTGATCTGATATCTCCTACCACACCCAACCTGCAGCTAGGGTCTCGCTCAAAGAGCTGAAGAGAAACAGAGGGAAAGAGTATGGATCTGTCTCTGTATTTTATATTAATCTCGTGGTTTACAGTATATTGCTTTATTTTCAGGTGTAAAAAAATAACTAGTGATCGATTGTAGTACAGCACATAAAGTCAAGATATTTCTTGGATGTCTATTGATCCATCTTGACCCAAGTTCCCACCTTGTTTAGCAGGTCCTTAGTATCCATGGTAACGAAGAGAGGGTAGTGAGGCGTGTGACTCACGATGGCTTCCTCCAGCTCGTGGTGGCTCGCCGCCATGAAAGGCAAAAGACCCGTCAACATTTCGTAGACCGTGACACCGAAAGACCACCAGTCTATGGAGAAGGTGTAAGCTTGTCTCTTCACCATCTGTCAAATGAGACATAAAAAGTTAAGGGATGAGATAACACCAGACTGATGTTGTGCGTGTGCACATCAAAATAAAGGCCATCTTCCTGCCGTTGAAATGCAGTACCACATTCATATCTCCATTTCATACCTCAGGTGCCATGTACAGTCTCGTCCCACAGAGGCACTTTGCTTTTCTCTCTCCAAACATGTTCTCTGCACACAGCCCAAAATCTGCTATGAGAACGTGGCCCTCACTGTCTAGCAACACATTGGCTGGCTTCAGATCTCTGGAGAGGCGGAAGACCAGAATGATATGACACGGAAAAGATCATCCAGATATCAAGATTTTTCAGCCTGTATGGTTTTATGTTTTGATGTCTTTCCCAATGGTCATGAATTATAATTTATTTATTTGTGTCTACTCTTGTTCCAAGATGATTTGCATTTTCATCCCATCTAATTAGCACTATAATGTAGTTTCAGCCTATCAAGTAAGCACTATAATTTAGTTTTAGTCGGACTAGCTATCAGCTAGCTAACTAGCTAACGTTATCTTATATGTGTTGGCTAGCAACGTGGCATTAGCTGTCTAACGCTAGCTAGTAGCTAACTTATTTGGCAAATGTTACTACAGTTAGTATTATTAGCTTGGATAACATCAATTATGTTAGATGTTTTTACAGAGCCAATGTTACTTAACGAGACTGGAGTTTATGGTGAAAGCAGGAGGACAAAGTAGGGATGTGCGTGAATAGTGGACGGTCTAGTCCACTCCGTCAAACTTATTATTTCATTACTACGCAGGTTAAAGACGTTTTCAACATTTTTTTAAAACACGTAATTAGACAGTCAATTTAAAAGTAGCTGCTCTTCTCCTTTTTCTAGTCTGCTCTGCAACCTAAAAAACTGACACTAAATCAGTCTCAGTGGTAAATACATTTTGTTTAATTTTTCTTAAAGAGGAATGTTGCACCTATTTCTCTTGCACAGGTAACAGCTGTGGTTAGATGGCATGAGATACATGGTGCATTTTAGTCTGGGCACCTATTTCTCATGCTCAAATGACAGCTGAGGTCATACTGAGGTCATACATACATACATGGTGCAGTTTAGTACACAAACGACACAGTATTTTTGGAAATGATTAAACTAAACTTACCTTCTGTATCTGAAAGAAGGCCTATGTATCAGGCTCTCCTGGCTTTCCAGCCTGCTCAGGTAGCGTAAACCCTAAGAAATGAATCACACTTCATGACTAATAGTCATCTAGGAGTGGGCAATCATAAATACCCCCATCATCCTCTTCACAGTGATACTCGACTACGAGTAAATCAGCGGTGGTTTCCCTCCCAACAACTCTGTGTACCAACAATCCAGACCCTCGTCATCTAAATACATGTGGTTTACAGTTCGACCTATCATATCTGCAGCACAGACAGACACTAACTCTACATAGCCATGTAACTAATCTGCCCATAAATCCACCCACCACAAGCCATCGTCTCCCACATATTTAAGCTGGAAACTAAATCTAGTCTCTGCCTGTCTAGGATCTATCTCCACCTGTTTAAAGTCTACAACTGTGGCCCTGCACCAAACCCTCCCTCTTTCCTCTTTATCAAAAGCGTGCCTGATTTTCTTGCCTACAAGATGTTCAGGCACCTCCACTAAAGGTAATCTAACCTGCTCTAACCCTGCTGTTGCCCTTCCTTTGTCTCTAACTGCAGTCTGCTGCTTTACTGCCAGGCTGAAGAAATGACTTTTTGCCTCTGACACAACATCTGATGGGGCACAACCAAACACCCTCTCTTCCTCAGTGTTGGCTGGTGACTCTTGACGGACTCTAAGACCACTTTTCAGGTTGCTGATAAGGTTATCTAAGGGCAACTTCTTTCTGTCCTTACTCAAATTAAGAACACCATTCTCATTTTTGGTGCAAAGGACTATTCTTCTAAATCTCAACTGTGCTGATACAGCCAACAGTTGTGTCCTTTCACTCAGCCCCTGCAGCTGCTCATCTACCTCCTCAACTGTTGTCCAGAGTCCCACATACTTACCTAGCTCAACGGTGAGGCTTTCCTTACTAATTGCATCTCTCTTTTCCCTGCTTAGCTGCCTGGTTCTGGCGTCTAGCAACGCCATCTGCCTCTCCTCCCTCATGGCTGTTTCTAGCACGAAAGGTGCCCCTCTGCTCCCGGACAGATTTTCTAGCTATGGACATAACCTGCATTTTTTTTTCACTGTCTATTTCGGACAACCACTGCCATGATCTCTTCTGCTTGAAGAGCATAATGCCCTCCAGGGGCAAGTCAAACCCTCAAGTCTGTCAAACACACCAAAGTCACGTTCACAGCTCACGTTGGTCTTTGGTGCAGACGCAAGTTGACTATATAACTCGTCTGACATGTCTGCATAGCGTGCCTGCTACTGCACACCCTCACACGACTAGATAGAATAATGGCTCTCAATGGCTTGAACAGTCGTGGCATCAAACTCTACATGCCCCGCTAATCTCAATTGGTGCAGAACAGGAGTTATCTATATCATCATATAACCTCACTTCCCCTGTGAGAAATGGGCGTCCATCGTCCTGCCACTGCCTCAGTTTTCTAACCATTTCCTGATACCTACCATTCATTGCCAGCACATTCTCTTTCCTAGAAAGAGGCTGCAACAGGGGATCTGCTACCTGTTTCCCTATCAACGTGCTGTTCACAATTCATCCGTTGCACTGGTCCGTTGCGCCGGAAGTCCATCCATTTCTATGGGGACTTCGTGACAGACTTGCCCCCTAGTGGACAACGGTTAACGTTGTAAAATCTTGACGGATACGTTGGATTTGTCCAACTTTTGCGTCAGAGCGGACCGTTGAAGTGAACAGGAAGTGGAATTCTACAACTATCGCAAACTGTTTACTGTTGTACTATCGTTAAATACACATGAAATATATCGATATAATGGAATCAGTTAACATTTGAAAATGTATAACCTTATAATAATAATATAAGCATATTATAAAAGATCGTTAAAATTACTTGTATGTTACTTTCCACTGTAACGTCGTCCGCTATCGCTAACCTAGCAGGAAAGCTGTCCTCTCGTTTACACTTGACTTGTGTTGAGTGCGGACCACACGCACGCTGTAACGGACATGACCGTGCGTAGTGCGCCAGCGTAACGGATGAATTGTGAACAGGGCGTAATGCCCTACATCCTGCAAGGTAATGAGGCACACTAATGTCTTCATACACGGCCTTAACTGGTCTATTGTCTGTCTTATGGACAGCTGTAAAATCTCTAAGATCGCTGCTCAGGAAGTACACACCAGCAGCGTTGTAGAATGTGACATTTGTTCTATTTCCTTTAAAGTAGGCAAGGGGAACACTGTCAGACCCATTCCTATCCATCAAAAATGTTCTAAACTGACTTGCCACTCTTCTCACATCCACGTTCCTGAACAAGTTTACACACTGTTCCAAGTTAACAGCTCCACTCTCACCAGTCGTTTTCTGCAACCCGTGCAGCCGCTGGCTACCTATAAATAGTGTTGTCTCCAAACACCATGTCTTCCCATGTGGAAATGGCTGTGTTGGCTTGATGAGCTAGTCCGTCAATGAGATGCAGGCCACAAAACAACTCATTGACTACCCCTAAACTGGCCTTCTCAGACTCACTACATAATTCAAAATCCCCAACTACATCGGGAAGTATATTTTTCCTGTACTCAACTAACATTTAATTTAACCTCTTTTCAGTGTTGGCCCGGTCACTCATGAGGTTCCTAATCTTGGACAAAATATTTTTCTCCCCTAACTCTACATCTACCCCTCACTGCCAACCACATCCTGA
Source organism: Galaxias olidus (assembly GCA_026901105.3). Classification (NCBI taxonomy): domain Eukaryota; kingdom Metazoa; phylum Chordata; class Actinopteri; order Galaxiiformes; family Galaxiidae; genus Galaxias; species Galaxias olidus. The sequence continues at coordinate 94,894 of JAPMUY010004241.1, forward strand.
ATCATCTCCCTAACTGTGTCAAACGTGCACTGGGCAGAGCCGGAGGCCTGCTCTCTCAAACCTAAATGCAGTCTAGTGCCATCCTTTAAAACTACGCCTGCAGTGCCATATTTATGGACAAATTTACTTGTGCCATAAGTACACGGGGTGATTTTTGATTCAGACTACCTCTGAATCAATTTGGAGCAATGAAAGTTTTCGTGCCTCGTCAACCATGTACTTGGAGAAAGACACACCTGGGAGCTTCTTTGGTTGGCTATGGGACAGCATATCTAAAACTACCTTCACTACCTCAGTCACTTTATTGGAACTAACTCCCCGGTTGCAAACTAGATCCATGTACACTTCCCTTACAGCATCTGTATATCTACCATGCTCATAAGCAGGTAACCTATCCTGCACCAGCCTAATCCTTCCCGAGCAGTGACATGCTCTCCTTTCCAAAATTCCACCTGCTTGTTCAAAACACTTACCTGTTCTTTTAAAGATGAGGCCCTTTCACTATACTTGTCTTTCTCTTTAAATAACTGCCTTAGCCTCTTTTTTCTCACTACACTAACTGCATCTAGTCTCACTGAGTTCCTGAATCTTTACCTCTAACTGGGCCTTGGCCTCTTCCAACTTCTTGTTTTGAACTGAAAAAATATCTGTCTCCTGCTTAGTCCTTTCTAAACTACTCTCTCTACGTTTCAGCTTTTTCAACAATAATCTGCTGGGAGTCTTCTGACAGCCTCTTGCTGCACTTATTCAGCTTTGACTGCAGACTCCTAACTTATACCTCTGCGTCATACAGTCTTTGACCCCTCTCTCTCCACTCTTTCTCTAACCTATCTTTCTCCTTAGTGAGCTGATCAAATTCTGCCTGCCTTGTGTCCCTTTCTCTAAACCCTTTATCTAGTACATCAACCGCATCACCTGCCTCTCTAACACAAGTTAGTTCTGTGAGAAAACTAGCCTCATGCTTGTCCCTCTCATCTACATCCCTTACCTCCTCTGTAACCTGACTCGTCTTAACTTAAAAAGGTCTACATGTAGGCACACTAAATACCAAACTATCAAATGCTACTCTCTTTCTGTGTGACAATTTGCTCCTTCTTGACTTAATTCTATTAACAGCCGTAGATAATGCACATTTAAGTGGTGAAAATTCCTCAATCATCACATCAAAATTGTGGCACAGAATGTCAAGTAAAACTTGAGTCTTTCCTTCCTTTGTTAAAAGAAAGGAATTGATCTCAAGCATGACCTTGTTGGTCAACAAATTAAGGGCAATTTTTTCATACCTAGGAACAGATAAATCATTTAGCTCTATACTCATATTCTTACAACTAACAAGATCCTTACCACCCATACAATACCTGTCCGTCAGTTTGCTGCAGCTCATATTTCTTTAGGAATAAATAAAAGGCTTGATTATTGTGTTTAAGGAATGATATGTAATGTTGCTTGTCTCAGAAGTGAATCAGCGATTGTCTGTGTCAGCAGTGGATCAGTAGAGTGAAAAGACCAGATATGAGGGCTCACTGGCTTTTTGTGATTCTGCAAAAGCCAGGCCTCTGTATTGATAGGCTACTGTATTACAAAGGATGATGCAATGACAAAGTCAATTGGCTAAATACTTATTTGATTTGATCAAATTATTTTATTGGCTGATAGTCCAGGATGATGCAACCCTACACCCACACACAAATAAGTGTCACTAAAAACTCTTCGTGCCTTACTTTCTAGTGTAGCCTTTTCTTGGTGGTACAAAACAAGAAGGTTAAATATATTTTATAAAACGGCCATCACAGTCTGGGACCAGTTTCTTGCAGTTCAGCCAAGGAAGTGACACCTTCAGTGTTCGTCTTTTGCTGTTCTTATGTTGTCTGGAGTTGGGGCCCTTAACCGTCCTTCAAATGGTTTATAGGGCAACCTTTCGGGGTCTCTGAGGTTCATATGGGTTGCTAGTCCGAGTGCAAGGTCATATATGACAATATTTGGCATGTGTTTCCAAGAAAGCAGCATGTCTGTGAAGCCCCGTGGGCTTTCTGCTCGAATGTTACACTTTATGCTGTATACAATGCCGCACAGGCACATTATCGCAGCCCAACCTCCTGAGAGTGGGAACAAATGACAGAAATGAAACAGATTGTAAACAGACAACATTTTTAGTAGGATAAAAAGGAGTTTTCATCCTCATGGAGTCAATAGGAACATACACTATGTGCAGTTTAGCTTACCTGAGGCAGCCCATATCTTCTGAAAAACCTTGTCGTACGCTTGCCTTGACTTCATTTCACTAGACAATCTCAGGAGGAGATCCAGAGAAATCCAATCCACACTCCCTACATAATGTCCTAACTACTTGAACCTATCAAAGAACATACATAAAATGTGAGGAGCTTTGGATACACCTAATGTGGAAAAAATAATTGGCTGTAAATCCCTCCAAAAAATAAAAATATTTTACCTTGCTTTAGCGTGCTTTTACCTTCTGCTTGTACAGGTCCTCTCTCAGCCGGTCTTCTGAGACTGTTATTTCACAGACCTCAGTTGGTTTTGGAGGACGGACTTTTTCAAATTCCGTGTTAAGGACATGGTTTGAGCGGCGTGTATTTTTGCCTATCCATGGTGCCCAAAAGTGGAAAGTTGGTGGAACTGCAAATGGATTGTTTTGTTGACCTTTAGAAAAAAAAACATAATATATATGTGAATACATCTTGGAGTTTAAATTAAATTATTGATATATCAAAATGTTATGTATCTATCTCCATGTGTTTGTACGTTAATTAGTTCAATACACAGTTCTGCAGACATTGGTAAAGGTGTAACATGTTTAGTAATTGCATGCTAATCTTCTGCATTACTTGTTACAAATCCTCGACCAATCCTTTCCATTGAAAGTGCCTCCCAAAACTGTTCCATATCAACCCTTCATTGAAGTCCTCAGGTGGTTGTGCAAGGTAAAAAAAAAAAGAATGTGAAAAGATTACTCACAAAGTTAGGGAAAGTAATCCGGTCTGTATTTAACGTCTAAATCAGTATATTCCACAAAAGCATTCTTACCTGACAAATGGAAGGCACCCTTCCTATAGAAGTCCATGATGACCACTGGTGGATGATCACCACAGGTCACACACGAATATTGGTAAATGTGCTCACTAAGTGCTTCAAAGTGAAGATACCCGTGGAGAACTGTATCAGCCAAGGGGAACTTTACCCCTGCACTCAATTCCAAATACTCTACCACCCTGCAAACTGCAGTATGGACCTAAGGGAGAAACATAATAATGGAAAACCAAATGCACTGTAAAGATTCCAATGTACATTTGTTACCCCAAAAAATATTATTAATTCACAGATTATACTTCAATGAAGTAAAACGAGTACCTGGATCAAGTTACTTATGGCATAAAGGGAGATCAAGGACTATCCTGTCATTGAAATTGTGTAGGCCGTCTTTCCACTCTTGGTACCGGTAGTGGGTTCCACATAGATAGCAAGATTTACAGTAGGTAGAGACATCTAATCCGAACATTCAACAAGAGTCACAGTACAGTTTACAACACATTCAATGATTACTGAAAGTAGAACAAATATACCAGAGTAGATGAGACAGTAATCGATAGACATCTTTGACCTACCTGGAAGAATACGCGAGTTGGCGAGGATTTTTGCCTTATCTGTAATAAGGACTGGGTTACTTAGGGGAACATTGCCTGGGCAACGCTGGCACATCATCTCCACTGGAATAAGGTGCTTTGGGTACTCTTTTTCCACTGATGGAAGCCGTAAATGTTCTGGCAGAACAGCAGGTAACTTTTTATACCTTCAGAATATATTGGACCATGCCTTTCATCTTTAGATCATATTTTGGTGGATAAGGTACGTCACCTAGATCAGCCTGATCGTGACTGTGTTCATCCCCTGTACTCGGGCATTCCATCTCCTCAATGCTACGGACATCCCTATAAAGTTCAGGAGGTGTCTGAATAAGTGCCATTTGGCTATATATTTGTGTGGGCATGACCTCTTTGTCCTAGCACATGGACAGTGCCATGAATTCTGTCGTACGACACCATGACTCTTCCCAATCTACTGTAATATGAAACAGTGGGCTCATGAATTGAAATGTATTTACTTGACTGAGGGGTTCCTATTTTGGAGTACACAGACAAAGGAACGTGTTTTTTTTTGGGGGGGGGGGTATAGGTATATATTAAGTTAAATTAGTTTTTTTAACAACATTTTCAATGCAGTACATTTGGTAGCCTATTTTAAATATAAAGTTGAGGACTAAATTGCACTATATACTATAGGCTGTAAAAGAAGGTGGAAAGTGGAAGTTAATTGTATCGTATATTCCTCTTAACCATTGTCTTACTTATAGTTGTAGACTAAATTTGCAGTGCATCAGTTTTTAAACTAATGGAGGAAAAGAGGAAAATGGATGAGGTGCTGTGAAGCTTGAGTAAGGTGTAGTTTTGTTCTGTGACATTTCTAGAATGAGAAGCAGTATATTATAGTTGTCATTGTGTCATAATACTAATGTGATGTTTTCATTCAGGCCCTGACCAAGTCAAAGCTGTGAGAGGCTTATGTGACAATCTTGAGAAATTCCAAGAGGTTGCACCCGACACACCTTGGATGGGCAAGCAGGAGCTGTATCCGGGCTGTGGTCTGTACATATCAACATTTCGTCTTGCCGCAATTCATCAAACAACACAGTGTGACTGCATCCGCATTTTTCATCTCTGGTTTGACCATTTCTTCACTGCCAAGGAGGGTGTCAACGCTGTGCTTTTGGACAGCATGGAAAGTGTCCTGCAGGCAAATCGATGCTGGACCAGGCCCGAGTGATCGCAATCCTGAGTAAGTATAGCCTTTGATCAAATAGAACTTTCGAAATCCACACATACTACCTTACATATCCATTTGGGTGGGGGTACTGTTCAGAAGACATTGCTTGAAATGTGATTCTAGTATTTAAGGCTTTTAGTTTATTCTCTAAACCAAAAACTTTCATAAACAACTTTAATTTTCTGTTTATCAACTGCAGCTTATGTCATGCGTTTTGCATCCATGGACGGCTGGAAGGCGGTGGAGTCTTATAAACCAAAGAAGGCCTTCATTAACAAGTGCCGGCACCGTGCTGAAAAATCCTAACGTTAAGGCGGTAGGCAAGTGGTTGGTTGGGATTGGGCACTTCATTTAAGTATTATTTTATTGTTTTACTCAAATCCAGCTTTTAAAGATTACATTTGGTCTGTGTATTTATTATTTGTCATGATCTAAAAATGAAAAGATTCTATCTGGTTTTAGAGTAATTCATAGATATTGTGCATCAACAGTCTTGGGCATTTATTAATGCAAATAATTCAAACAATAAACTTCACCTACATTAAATAATTAATTGTAGAGCAACATTATGTCTCCACCCCATGCCAGATAGAACCTTATAATTCAAAGTTCAGTTTGGTTGTGCTAAATTTTTCTATAAAAAAGGGTTTAAGTCCACTGAGCTCCACATTGCACTAAACAACACCAGCAAATGCCAATACTGATAAAACATGTTTTGCTCAGTGTTTAGCAAGCACCACAGTTAAAACAGTTCTAGCTAAGCTAATGACTTTCTTTAAACAACTGATACTGGCAGTCTTTAATTGTATTTTCCGTTAGCTTGTGCTGCTCCCAGGGTACTACTCTTTTGATACCTTTGATCATAGGTCTTATTTGAACAAATTGCTTATGGTTTAAATCTTGAATGCTGAATAGACTGTTTTGTGTTGCATAGGTCTCCATATTACTGTATTTTGTCTTATTTTTGTTGGGAAAAAAGGTCACACATGTTCTTGTGTCTAGATCATGGGCTTAATTAAAGCATAACATTAAGAACATTACGTAAAAAAAATGTGCTTCTGTGAATTTGGTGATGTTACTGTTGAAGAAAACGTGTGAATAAAATTATTTTGTGTCTGACAGGTCTTATGTCTCAATTATTCTCCATATTTTCTCATGTAATTCTCAGGCTGTTGCTCAAAACTGTTTTATGAGACACACAAGATAACAGTGAGATCCTGGGGAGGTGATATTGAGATCTTGTACTTCTCAGATAGTGCTTCAAAGTCACTCTCAAACAAAGCTAATTTGTCTCATAATAAGTATCTTTTACTCTCATGTCTTTTTTTTTGCTCAACAAAGGAGAAAACCCTCGGCAGTCAATGAGCATTAATGAGATACCATTCTTTTCTTGTTTTTCTAATGTACAGTACTTCTCTTATTATGGTCTGTTCTCTTTAGCATCTCATTGTTACTCCTGAGGGGGGTCTTAGGAGAAATACTTTGGGCTCATGATTCCAAAATAATACTAGTTTGAGAAAAGCTTTTATTCCTCAAGCGATTGAGAGAAGTCCACAGTAAGCGACTGGTTTTTCCTCTGGGTTTTATAATCTGTTTTTGATATGCTAGCAAATTAGTTGTACTTTTGCATTGAAGAAATAGGTTGTGATGTGGGTTTACTAGCGTTAGTAGGTAACGCTATGTCTGTAAAGCTATACGATCACATTGTGTAATTAGACACTGCCGATGAATGTGGCGAAGACGGAACTGGAGTGTCGAATACCGTGCGTTATCCTTGACCATCTGTAAGTATTCTAAAAGTAATCTGAATAGGTTTCTTTTTTAAGACACGTAACTATTCATATTCCGATTACTTTCAGATCCATGTAATCCAGGCAATAATTACATTTCAAAGTTACCCTTCCAACCCTGATGACAGCAAATACTCATTCAAGTGCAGAAATTAGTTTGTTTTCTGAACTTTTCCTTGAAAATACACTTTGAATATACACTGTGAATAGAATATTTCTACACCTGAACATTCCTGGGTGTACGAGTTAGGTTATGGAGAAAAATAAGGTAGTAAAACTGTATTGTGTGTACATAGATTACGTTATAGTAATGGCAGGTTAACAGAAACATCGTCTCTCACTGTTATGTTCTGGACTTTCATGCGTTAGAAGACAACATTCTTAATGACTTAGATTTTGTGCAGTTTGGAGAGTTTTGCATAACATTACGAAACAGATCACGTGCCGTTCAATAACAGAAATGATACAAACGTTTTTGAGCAAGTACTAGCTTGCTTTATTTATTAAATTTTGTTTAAAAGATTTTTTTCTATTTTTTAATCTATGACTGCTCCATCATAAATGACTACTCTTCAAGCTTGATCTACAGGCCATGGGGATAGTAGGAGAAGCCATGGAACTGGGCCTGGTCCAAAGGACTAATGGAGGCTATGCTTGAGAGGAATCCACTCTCGCTCTGGGACTCTCTGTAACTGCAGTTCTTGTGATCCTCCTGTAAGTGACAAATTCAGAAAGATTGGACACGTGAATACAATCGTCATGTTTAAATATTAAACAATATTAGTCTGGTACACTATAAGTTGTTTTAAAATCAAGTCTTACCACTTTCGGCTTAAAGGGGGGCTCCATCCCTCTCCTCTCCAGAATGGCCCAGTTGAGCTTGCCGAAGATGTCGTGTGATCTGATATCTCCTACCACACCCAACCTGAAGCCAGGGTCTCGCTCAAAGAGCTGAAGAGAAACGGGGGGAAAGAGTATCGATCTGTCTCTGTATTTTATATTAATCTCGTGTTTTATAGTATATTGCTTTATTTTCAGGTATAAAAAAATGAATAGTGTGATCGATTGACACGAGCAGATAAAGTCAAGATATTTCTTGGATGTCTGTTGATCCATCTTGACAGGAGTTCCCACCTTGTTTAGAAGGTCCTTAGTATCCATGGTTACAAAGAGAGGGTAGTGAGGCGTGTGACTCAAGATGGCTTCCTCCAGCTCGTGGTAACTCGCCGCCATGAAAGGCAAAAGACCCGTCAACATTTCGTAGACCGTGACACCGAAAGACCACCAGTCTACGGAGAAGGTGTAAGCTTGTCTCTTCACCATCTGTCAAATGAGACACATAAAAAGTTAAGGGATGAGATAACACCAGACCGGTGTTGTGTTAATCAAAATAAAGGCCATCTTCCTGCCATTGAAACGCAGTACCACATTCATATCTCCATTTCATACCTCAGGTGCCATGTACAGTCTCGTCCCACAGAGGCACTTGGCTTTTCTCTCACCAAACATGTTCTCTGCACACAGCCCAAAATCTGCTATGCGAACATGGCCCTCACTGTCTAGCATCACATTGGCTGGCTTCAGATCTCTAGAGAGGCGGAAGACCAGAATGTTATATATGACATGGAAAAGATCAAGATATCAAGAGTTTTCAGCCTGTATGATTTTATGTTTTATGTCTTTCCCAATGGCCATGAATAACTATTTATTTATTTGTGTGTCCACTCTTGTTCCAAGATTTAATTTGATTGTGTCAGGGCTTAATAGCTTTTAATATCTTGATTCAGTAAATAGGAGGATTTTGTTGTCTACCGGTGGATTACGCCCTTGCTGTGGAGGAACTGCAGTCCCACAATCATCTCAGCCGCATAGAAACTGAATGGGAAAAAAAACTGTTACACTTACTGTTGCTGCATCCATATTAAGGACGTGCTTACTTTTAGACAGCATAAACACATTAATTTAAACAACAACCCCCCCCTCCCCCCCAAAAAAACAGTTTGTGGTCTCACATTTTCAGGAGGTGATGTTGTTCTTATTTTGTTACTCACATTGTTCTATTTATGTCCAGACGGCCCGTCGCCTTAATGTGGAAGTCCAAGGTTCCTCCACTCTGGTACTCCATGACAAAGAACAGGTAGTCCTTGAAGCAGAAACGTATACAATGATTGGTCAGCTCAACATCGTCTTAACCCCACACTTAGTGAGTGTGGGAGTAATGACTGACTGACATTGATTGACAGACAGTGTTGAGTGAGTGAAAAGAGTGGGAAAGTGATTAAATGACAGCGAAAAGGTCAGCAAGTAAACTGGAGAATAAACGAGAGAGAGTGAGGTAGTGTGTGTGTGATTTGAAAGGGTGACACAATGGTTTCTCACGTTCGTCTGGAATGATGCAATAAGGCTGGTAAGGAAGAGGCTGTCTTTGGCCAGAAGCAGAACATCCCTCTCCACCATGGACAACAAGACGTTTTTCAGTGCCTCGGTTTTCTTCACAACCTTAACGGCACAGATTAACCCTGCCTTATCGGCCAACAGCACCTTTGGGGATATGGAGGAGTTGAGAGGGAGTTAAAACTAGGGATCTAGTATAGCTTGTTAACAAGTGTGTGTGTGTGTATGCTGCCGTCACATGGAGGTACATTGAAATGAAAACACTATTGTTGGTACTACCAGATCAGGCACTACTAGATCAGAGTTGCCGTCTCAAGGCATTGGTTTTACTTTTTAATGATTCATTTAATTGAATAACAAATTTTCCTTGCCTTCATGCATCTTTCTCATTATGTTCATTTTTCCCTGCTCTGAGTCTTTGTATGTCCGCGCAATTTTTAGCAAATGCTAGGCCATACAGTATAATTTGAACAAGCTAACGTAACCTTGTGAGAGCTCCAAATCTAGCTAAAACCTTGCAGTTTCTGCCAAGGTAACGGTAAATATAAATTATATGATTGAATCAATAGCATGGGAAAACTTAACGTTACGTGTTATAGTGCCTGCTCTCGCTTTGGAAGGAAGCAGTGACACTCACCTCGGAGCGGCGCTAACTTCAATTCAGTTCAGCTAGACTGCATAAGCTAGTTACGGTTAACTATCAGCCACTGCCCTCTTGATAGTTGCGTGGGGCGCCGTGTTTTGCCTACTGGTTCATGTGTAGAAGTGTGCATATAAACCAGAGCCATTTATGCTTGCCCTTAGGAGTCAGGACCTAAACAACGACGAACATTTGACTAAAGCGAAAACTGACTACCACTGACTAAATCGTGACTAAAACGAAAAAAAAATGAAATGACAAAAATATGACCAACGCGACTACAATTGTCAGTGAGCCACGAAGACTAAACGAAAAAAAAATGCGTGTCAAAATTAACACTGCGTGGCTGTAGGACAGTCTGTAACCAAAATGCATACACTTACACACACACACCACGCAAATGAGAAAAAACGCAAACATATATGAAAAATACATATAAAGCTTACAATATACAGCGTACATGAGAAAATGTTTTACGAAGCAACTTTCGGTTTGGCACCTACCTTGCCAAAGCTGCCCTTTCCCAGCACCTTGAGATATACAAAGTCATCCTTCACACAGTCATGAGCATGGGCAAGAATAGCCGTGGCAGAGCTTGCACCCTTTACATGGCCCCCAGCCACAAAACCCTGAATTAGATAGGGTTAGGAGAACATGGTTTTAATACGTTCTAAATTGCCGAATCAGTAAGTGTATTCTGGATCCAATAAATCCTCAACAATTTAAGACTTGCACTGGACATAAGTTGTTCCAACATTCCAACATTTTTGACCATAAGCACTGAATTTACTCACTGAGGATTGAAGGGGGTTGGATGGGGTCTTCGACCCAGAGGCAGCGTTGGTGTCCTGGCTCTCACCGGCCTGCTGACTGCTCCCCTCCACCAGCTTCTTTATTTCATCCAGAAGCACGGAGAAGGAGTGTGAGGAGGCCTCTGACCCAGAGGCAGTGCTGGTGTCCTGGCTTTCATCGGTCTTTAGACTATTCTCCTCCACCTGGGCGTCTGCTTCATCCAGAAACACGGAAGAGGGGTGTGAGGAGGTGCCTGACCCTGTGGAGGCAGTGCTGGTGTCCTGGCTTGGATCGGCATGCGGACTATTCTCCTCCACCTGCTCCTCTGCCTCGTCCAGAAGCACAGAGGATGAGTGTGAGGAGGTCTCTGACCCAGAGGTGGTGGTGCTGGTGTATTGGCTCTGAGCGGCATTTCGATCGGTGAAAAGACAGGAGACAGTTGCACTTCTGCTAGCCTCAGAGGACACATAACTGTCTCTTAGCCTGGACCAGAGAAATAGAGATACACATGTAGAATTGTCAGGTAACTGCACACATTATTTACATTGGTCCAAAAACAACTTCTGAGACACACAAGGAATAAAATAAGAAGTGTATATTGTTTTACAGAATGATTTTCCATAAATTGGAAGTTTGCTATTATGGATATTATCCTGTGGGAGTCTGGTAAGGCTTCTGCGTTTATAATTTTTTTAATTATTATTAAAGTAATTAAGATAATTCAATATGAATGCAAGCACGATATTAACAGACAAGACCAGGGCCTGCTCGTTAATAAATTTGTTGAATACCTTTCTTGAACGCATTGTTCCTTAGTTGTCCTGTATCCTCCTTTGACATATGGCATTAAGTAGACCTGCAATTTCAAAAAAAAAAAAAACATGATATCCAGGTGCTCACTGCTGATGTGATATGTGTGCTACCAAATTATTCATGCATTCAGATCAAATCACTTTTGAAGGGTAATTTTGGTTCTTCTTACTTGGCCTATGAAGTTTTGGACTGCCCATAGCAGGGCTGTGGGTTTGGAAATCCAATTTGTGTTGATCAGGTCAAATTTGGATGCAATACGCGCCACCCACAGAGGTTTGTCCGGTTTATAAAACAAGAAATAGATGCATTGCCTGGGCAAACATAGAAACGAGTAAAAAGTGAATTTCAAAGTTCATATAAACACAGCAGGTATATTGAAATGAAGACCTAAAGGCCCCTAAATGCAGAGTAGGGGTTACTGTACCTTGGTAGAGCAATGTCCAGATGGTCCAGTGAAAAGAAGGGCAGGCCAGCCCAGAGACAGGGGTTTGGACTGTCCAGGCCATCCAATCGGATCAGACTTAAGGTCAAAGAGCAGGTCAGCAATACCTCCACATACTGATTCAGAGGAGGAACCTCGACAGCTTGGGAGTCCGTGTTAATTTGTTGAGGAGGAACACCGACCACTTCTGAGTCAGTATTCATTTGTTCATCTATGATTGTCTTTTTCTTTTGCTTCTTCTTTTTTCTTATTTGGCTTATCCAGGCCCTGAGGCGTTTGAAGAAGTTGAAGCAAGCCATCTATAACACTTGACGATTAAGTAAGCACTGAGCATGAATGTGGACTACACATCTTTTTAAAACCCATCTCCATTGTGATGTCAATTTTCTTCTTTTATGACACATTCAAAGAGGCAGAGATAGAACACTGTAGATGTAATCTTTGTGATGTCACAATTGAATTGGAACTAGTATGAAGAACTTTAATATCCAAATGTTTTTGGAATGTTCAGGTTCATGTACATACTATTATTTATTTTATTTATACAGGGGTAACCAATTGAAACCAGGTCTCTTTTCCAACAGTGCCCTGTTTAAAGGCAGAATAAAATTTAGAGCAACAAAAAAAAAAAAAAAGCAAATATGTTACAATATTTACAATACAGTTTTAACAAGAACACTGTTACACTCCCAAATCCTCCAATAAAAAAACAGAAACAAACTGCTATAATTTCAATTCCTGTTGAATCTTGTTCCATTTATTAATTTTATCCAGAAAAAAAATAAAGCTGATTTATCAAGTTTTGTTCTCACTTTGGGGCTTTGAGTCCAGACATTTAATTAATTAATTAATTAATTAATTAATTAATTAATTAATTAATTAATTAATTGATTAATTAATTGATTGATTGATTGATTGATTGATTGATTGATTGATTGATTAAGAGTAAATTATTGAAAGCGAGCTGCCATGTATTAAATTTCGAGTTCCAGAATGTAGAACGCGTTTGTAATTGGCTGTCAACACAGTTTATCGTTCTAGGGACGTGGACATTTTTTATTTTTTTTATTTTAAATTTTTTGATTTTATTTTTATTTATTTCCATCCATCCATCCATTTGCTATACCGCTTATCCTTTGCAGGGTCGCGGGGGGCGGGGGGGCTGGAGCCTGCAGCCGACCACAGGGCGAGAGGCGGGGTACACCCTGGACAGGTTGCCAGTCGATCACAGGGCCGACACATAGGGACAGACAACAACTCACACTCACATTCACACCTACGGGTAATTTAGAGTCACCAATTAACCTGCATGTTTTTGAACTGTGGGAGGAAACCGGAGTATCCAGAGGAAACCCACGCAAACACGGGGAGCACACGCAAATTCCACACAGAAAGGCGCTTGGGTCAGGTAGGGATTGAACCCAGGACCTTCTTGCTGTGAGGCAACAGTGCTAAATACCGAGCTACCGTGCTGCCCTAAATAAATATTTATTTATTTATTTACTTACTTACTTATTTACTTATCTATTTATCTATTTATTTATACATTTTTTTATTTATTTATTTATACATGCTCGACTGACTGAGACTACGTCTCTTTTGCAGCAGTACCCTGTTTACAAGGCACGTAATGAAAAATAAAACAGTAAAACAAAGTAAAGAAAAGAAAAACATTTAAAGTAAACAAATTACACAAATACGTTATGATCCAGTACGTGATGTACAGTCCGTCCCAAAACCCCGCACGATGCACAGCTATTATCTTTCAAACTTAATTGTAACGTTCAGTTAGATTAGACAACTAGACTGTAGCATTGTGATCGGAGATTTAACTGATCGCTTCAAAAAGGTTAGGAAAAAAAAAAAGTTATAAAACATGAACTACTTGAAGAGTAAAACACTCTTTGAGCTTTGGAGGTGTGGCCAGATCACACTCATCCCTCCCCTTTCAGGAAGTGTCTCACCTGTTACTCTAAACACCTCTTTGACTTAGCCGCCTGTGTAACAGGAGAAGGGACTAAGCAGGTGGATCTGCAAAACAAGTGTCTTTAACTGATTAAAGGTAAGTTACTGTTTACATTGTAGTAGAATGTTAAGTTTGTGGGTTAGAACAGACAAAACTGATGAATCTTAAAGAAGATACTAATTGGAATGTAAATGGGTTCAGTTACTTCAAGGATAAGAACAACTGCCCTGGTTATATGTATTCAATATACTGGTTGACTATGACGGGTTTTGTGATGGAACGAGTTTATCCAGCCTTTCCTCGGCATAATGTCCTTAAACACCTGTGGAGCAGCATTCCTGTGGGACACACACTCTCTTTCACTGTAACCGAAGAAACACTTTCAGAATCATGCAAGAGAAGGAAAACGTCTTATCAATGTAATATACGAAAACATAAAATTTTTTGGGGTGTGTGTGTGTGTGTGTGTGTGTGTGTGTGTGTGTGTGTGTGTGTGTGTGTGTGTGTGTGGGTGGGGGGGAGGGGGGTTCAGCTCTTGCTGTCCAGCTTAAGTGTCCCCCGTGCAATCTTGAATGTTGCATGGCTCTGTGTTCTCCTTGGCTCTCACCAGTTCTAATTGTAGCTCTCTCACTGGGCGTGGACTGTGCAGTGATATGTAAACAACAGACTGTAGACTTTACAGCACCCAACACACCCACTAGTGTTTTCATGGTCAGGAAAGAAATGTGATAAAAAAAACTAAGCTATAGCTGTCAAATCCCACAGTGAGGCTCCTGTTTCTCAACCTTCCCAAATAGCTCACGGGGGTTGTAATAACGTTCTCATGGTTTTTGTTGTTCACCCATAGCCTGTTATATTCATTTCAAATTTGAGTTCATTGAATCTCTACATCTTTCAAGGTTTTTCATATGTGATCTCCCTGGTGAGCTTCATACATGGTTGACAGGTATACTGTATGCAGGAGTGGCAGGTGAATAATCTCTACTTTTCATAAAAGAGATGTATAACGGCTATACAACAATTGTATTGTTTCATATCGGATCCATAGCTCCGAGACATGGCCTCCCTGCTCTCCGAGGATCAGTTCATGTGCTGCATCTGCCTGGACATCTTCAACAACCCCGTGTCCATCCCCTGCGGACACAACTTCTGCCTGGAGTGTATTAAGGGCTACTGGGACACGCGGGCCCTACCCGAATGCCCCCTCTGCAAGGAGAGCTTCCGGCGGCGGCCCGAGCTGCGCGTCAATCACGCCTTCGCCGACATCGCCAACCACTTCAAGAGGTCGCTCAGGGTCAAGGCCAACGCAGCGGCGCCCGGTCCGGACGTGGGGCCGCAAGCTCCGTCCGAGAGGCGCTCGCTCCGTTCGACCCACCAATCCGAGGACGTTCCCTGCGACGTCTGCGCGGGGTCTCCACGCGGCAAGGCCGTCAAGTCGTGTCTAGTGTGCCAGGCGTCGTACTGCGAGAGCCACTTGTCGCCCCATCTGAGGGAGCCCGCTCTGCAGAAACACAGCCTGACCGACCCGGCCACGTTCCCCACGCGAGGGCTCTGCAGAAGGCACCAGTGTCCCCTGGAGCTGTACTGCAGGAACGACCAGATGCCGGTGTGTGCGAGATGCACCGAGAGTGACCACAGGACACACAGCACCGTCCCCATGGAGAGAGAGAGCATGAAGACGAGGGTCAGAAAAATAAAACGATTTGAAATGTTTAAATGGTAGAAATATCTGGATTCTCACACACATAAACAAGATGTTGAATATGTGTTTAAAAATATGTTTACCAGAACTCTGACCCACATAATAAGAGGATATTATTTTAGTAAATAAGTGAAAAAAAAGAAATTATACAAAAAAAAAAGCTTTCACAAGTTTTTGTCTTGCGGAAAAACACCAGTATCCGAGGTAGTAAATGTTCTTGTTTTTTTGTTCTATATAGGGTGAGATGAGAAAGACCGAGACAGAACTTCAGCAGATGATCCAGACCAGGCTGAAAAAGGTAGAGGAGATTAAACAGGCGTTGTCCCTCAGCAGAGTGAGTAGCCATTTTAGTTACCACACACTAACTCTGGGTGCAAACATATCGAAATGGGTAAATGGGTTAGTTCCGTTGTGTATCATTTATTTATTATTTTGGTTGATTCAAGTAAGTCCCCTTTCCCATTCCTCTTTTTTTATTTATTTTTTATATTTAGATAAACCAATTTAAAAAGTTTGTACAATTGTTACTTTGCTCATTTATTGACATAGAGAATGTACAATATTTATGAATAAAGGTTTTATGTGTTGATGGTTATGCAGAGGAGTGCTGAGAGAGAGGTGGAGGGCAGTGTTCGGCTCTACAGTGAACTGGTGCACTCCATCCAGAGAAGCCAGGCCGAGCTCTTAGAGGAGATCGAAGGAAAGCAGAGAGCTGCCGAGAGCAGAGCGGAAGGACTCATCAGAGACCTGGAGCAGGAGATTGGTGAGCTGCAAAGGAGAGGCACTGAGCTGGAGCAGCTCTCACACACTGAGGACCCCCTCCACCTCCTACAGGTATGGGGAACTTTCTACAGAGCCGTGCCACGCTGCGATGTTCCATCAATCAATCAATCAATTCACGTTTGCGCAATCTGCACTGGTTTTCCATTACTCCAAAATATGATAGATTATACTAACTCATATTTTCGTTGTGTATCCGTTGTTAAGAGTTTCTCGTCTCTGAGCTCCCGTCTACCCACCAAGAACTGGTCTGAGATCAGCGTTCACTCTGAGCCTTTTGTGGGCACTGTGAGGAGAGCGGTCTCAAAGCTAGTAGACATCTTCAACAACCTGGAGAAAAAACTGTCTGAAGCCGGTATGTTAATAAAATCAGTCTTTTCAATGTTTCTTTTGGGGCTGAATTTCATTTGCTTAAATCTTACATTACTATGCAGTAAACTTAGCAACTGACCCTGCTTTATTTCTATTCACAGAACTGAAAAGGGCCCAGCAATATGCACGTGTGTATTTTTGTGTGATATTTTCTTACTAACTTATAGATTAAAAAAAAGTATGTTTATTATATGCACAGTATATAATGGTGTCATTCAGTTGTGATTATTCTACATTTTGGTGGAGGTTCTGTCCACTGACTCTTTGACTGGACACGGGAGTGGGTCAAGAATATCTATCAGACATACAGTATATTATAATTAGAATTTGTTCTGTTTATTTTCTTTCCACTGGTCTCAGTGGATGTTTCTCTGGACCCGGTCACGGCCGCGTCCTGGCTGGTTCTGTCTGCTGACGGTAAGCAGGTGAGCCTGGGCTACCAGCAGAACCGTGGCCCCGTCCTGGACGACCCGCGGAGGTTCGACTCCTGTGTCTGTGTGCTCGGGAAACAAGGGATCACCACCGGCAGGCACTACTGGGTCGTACAGGTCAGACCTGTTTCCATACAGACGCAGTAGACTCGTAGTGTATCTAATGTGTCAAACTTCTTTACAAGCTCAGTCCTTCATTAACCAACCCTGTATTATATGAATTAAAATGTCCTGGGGCCTACGCTCAAACTTTACGATGTCCCGCCACCCCTTCCTTTTCCAGGTGAGCGACAAGACGGACTGGGACGTGGGCGTGGCTCGACAGTCCATCAACCGGAAGGGGACCATCACCGTGCGACCGGACCACGGCTACTGGGCCGTGTGCCGGAGGAAAGGCGGCGACCTCCAGGCCTGCGCCGGCCCGTCCGTCGCCCTCTGCCTGCGCCGGAAGCCCCAGAAGGTGGGTGTGTTCGTGGACTACGAGGACGGCGTGGTGTCGTTCTACGACGCCGGCGACGGCGGTTCCCACATCTACACGTACGGCAGTGGCGTTTTTGCCGAGACGCTCTACCCGTACTTCAACCCGTGTCTCCACGACGACGGGAAGAACACGGCCCCGTTGGTCATTTGTGACGCGGGGGTCGGGGCGGAGTTCGCGCCGGACCCTCCCTCTGAGGTTTCCTCGCCGACTCGGACTGCCCCTCCTCCGCCTGTTCCGCCAAGGAGCCGCCCGTCCTCCATTCACTCCATTTCCCGTCAGACCACGTTTTGAGACGCTCAGGTTCTCACTTGGGACGGATGGGTCCTTCCATCTTCCTACTTCATACTAGAGTCCCCAAAGATAGAATGGTTAATAAATGATTACGTTTGAGTAGTTTTTTGAAAAGAATAAGCCTATATATTTACATGTATAGGCTACGTATGTTAGTATGCCAAACTGTATGTTAGAATGCCAATCTGTTATCTTTGATGGAATGAAACATACAAATCTCTGTGCATATTATGTTGAATGTGAAACATGCATCAGGATTCTATGTTTTTTTCCCATAGTCTACTCACTGTTGCCCTTCAATAATAGAGTAGAGGTGAAAGAGTAGAGGGAAAAATAGGTTATTTGAAGAGGAAGGAGAGTGGAGCAGGTAGGGGGTTGACGAAGAGGGGAAACAGAAGGGAGATGATGTGGGTGATCTGATTAGACGTCTGCTTGAACAGAGGGGTTTCCCTGGAACAGAGAGGGAAGGGTAGAACTGTGAGCATAGACGGAGAGGTATAGACAGAGAGAAAGGAAAGGTTGGTATTTAATAGGGAGCAAGAGAGAGAACATACTAGATGGTTGACGAATAGGTAGAAAACAGAAGATTGAGCGAGAGAAAAATAAAGAGAAGCAATTGAACAG
Organism: Galaxias olidus; assembly: GCA_026901105.3. Taxonomy (NCBI): domain Eukaryota; kingdom Metazoa; phylum Chordata; class Actinopteri; order Galaxiiformes; family Galaxiidae; genus Galaxias; species Galaxias olidus. The sequence goes on from JAPMUY010004241.1 coordinate 113,254, forward strand.
TGGGAAGTGGGTTTCTTGGAATACTAACTTCTGTTTTGCGAGGTGAATTTAATACAGTCTACATATATTGAGAAAGGTAAGAGTTTGTTTGTGCTTTACTTCTCCTGCTCTGGTTGATAATGAAGTAGGTGATCTGAATTTGTGTTTGAGATGATTGTGCAGGTTTTCTTGTTTTTAATTTGTTTTTTCAAGTCAACAATGAAGTTACCTTATCTTGTAATTGTGAATCTGATATCTATTGTTTTTGAAAAATACGTTATAAATAAGAATAAAAAAATAAATAAAAAAATAGGTTATATCTTTCTTACTGGTGTAAAGTCTTAATTTTAGTCTTTATTTAAAAATTCTAAAAATCACTAAATAGCCAGGATGCAAGCCCAAACGTAACAGGAGTTTTATTTCTAAGTGTGTCATTTTTGGAATTTTGTGTTTGTTTCAAATGTTGTGAATGAGACTGTTTTGTTCGTGCATTCGAATGTGTGTATACTGTACATGTAGGCAGCAACATGCAAACAAGTTGTGTGTGTGTGTGTGTGTGAAGGAATTTGAATCCGGAGATGGCCGTTGAGCACGAGTGTTTACCCACAGATGGTCTCTCAGTGGTGGGATGGCATCGGCCCTCCGTCCCCCTCCTGTGTCCAGCTGGCATCCCGATAGCCTTGGCCCTTCCTCTCCTGCTGGCCAATGAATACGCTCATCACTTATTTTTCTTCTACCTCCTCATTTTTCTTCCTCTTCTTCCTCCTCTTCTACATATTTTTCTGTGTTGTCTCCAAACAGATCCAACCTTAGAGCCCTCTAATTGGACCTCATGGGTCTTTTGATGTCCCCTCTTAGATTCAAAGGGTCTTTGTAGAAATTAAATCCAAAAATTTCACGACTGATGTTTGACCCAGTTGCGTATCCCAACAGCTGACGAAGCTGTGCAGTCTGTTTACAAACTGGACAAGCATTGGATGGGTTCGGGTCAGCTGAGGAGAGTAACAAATATATGTTTCTCACTCAGAATACTTTAAAAATAGAGAAAGAAGATGAAAGGAGGACTTAAAAAAAAACTTCAAAGAAAGAAAGACACGGTGAAAACGAAAAGCTTGTGCGTGCTTGTGTGTCGGCAAGCCTGCATGTGTGTGAGTGGTGTCTAAACAAATGTGTAGGGCCTTGCCTCTGCGCCAACTTTACCCAATAAGGAAGGTGATACTATGAGACCCTGAGGGTATATATGCGAGTTCAGACGAGGAGACCCTCAGAGGGTTGATGCATGCTTTTGGGGTGGTTTTCTGTGTATTGTAATCTTTTATTTTTTATATTCACATATTAACGTTTTGTATTGTTAAGCATCATACATTTGTGAGATTTCTTTATCAAAAGGCTGCGATAAGATTTCTATTACAGTGGGAGAGAAAGCAAGATAAAAAAAAAAAACATCTGTTCCGTTGGAAGCTGGCTAATTCTAATCTGATATCCCAGGTCACCTTCCAGAACACGTTTTGGATTTCACTTCTGGCCCATTCACTGTCGTCTGGTTCATGAGAGATTGGACGTACTTGACTTGACCTGAGGATTACACGGATTGGACAAAGAAACCATTTGCAATATAGAGCTCTCATCTTGAAGTGTCAACATTTATTGATTTGTGGTTGTCTGTACTTTAATGCGTTCGCAAACTATTTGAAGTGCTGGCGATATTCTTTCTAGTTGAAAAAAAGAGTTAAACTCAAGACACAAAACTGCTTTACTAACATTGGAACTGTGGTTAAAGTGACAATAGGATTGGTGTGGCTAATTGGAACAATGCGCAGCCTTCCATATTTATCCTCCCCTGCCCCTCGATCAGGACTGGGCCCTTGGCCTGCCCTTTCTCTCAGAATGCTCCTGCTCCTCCAATGGGGGCTTTCGGAAGTTGCGGGTCAGAACGATACCGAGCCAATCGTATTGGAAGGGAAGTGTCTGGTGGTGTGCGACTCTACCCCTTCTTCTGAGCCGTCGGGTAACGCCCTGGGGATGTCGGTGCGGTCGGGGACTGGACGGGTGGCCTTCTCCGCCATCCGCAACACCAACCACGAGCCCTCGGAGATGAGCAACCGCACCATGACCATCTACTTTGACCAGGTGTGTTTCGAAATAGTGATGAAATGATGTCAAAAGGGTTAGTTTAAACAAAAGTGGTATAAAATAAGTAAGTATACATGAGTGCATTATCTATTGTTAAATGCATAATTGTTCTCTTTTAAAAACTCAAGGAATCCGTCACTCACCCCCGTTCTTTTCTCTTGTTGCTCCCATTTCGCTGTTGTTTAGATTTTAGTAAACGTGGGCAGCCATTTTGACCCAGCCCGGAGCATCTTTGTAGCCCCAAGGAAAGGAGTCTACAGCTTCAGCTTTCACGTGGTCAAAGTGTACAACCGTCAGACAATACAAGTGAGACTAATTCGCAAACACGTAATACCGCGTACATCCATCAAATGAATACATTACTAAACAACTACTGCATGAAAATTATTGATGCATAGTCTCCATGTCAATCCCATTGCATTCGCTCACCTCAGACAGACATTTTATTCCACTACCTGTCTGTTCTTTGTCCCGATCTTGTGTTATCAATCCATCCCACTCACATGAATTTGCCTGCAAACCCATCTGAGAGTGTATTTCCAATAGATGGGGGGAAAGAAACAATCAAAACGTCCGTTCTTATCTAATCTCATCCAGGTGAGCTTGGTGCTGAATAGCTGGCCAGTCATCTCAGCCTTCGCTGGGGACCAGGATGTAACCAGGGAGGCCGCCACCAACGCTGGCCTGATCACCATGGAGAGGGGCGACAAGGCCTACCTCAAACTGGAGAGAGGCAACCTGATGGGAGGGTGGAAGTACTCCACCTTCTCTGGCTTCCTGGTTTTCCCTTTGTAAAAGAGAGTGGGTGTGTGGGTGTCGGGGGGGGGGGGGGGGGGGGGGGGGTTGGAGGAAGTGACTGTGGTGGTACTTGATCATTGCCCCGCTGTATCCTTCTTGATGAATTGGTTATTTCCTGTGGGTAAGTGAAAAATATCCATGACACTGGTCTTCCATTTGTGAAGGAGGGGTGCCGGGATTGAGGGGGGAGTGGAGGTGGAGAAAGGGTTTCTGATCTTCGTAGTGGTTGACGTGGATGTAAAAAGGATAGGGTGGAGGGAAAACAGAGATAGTTAGAAAGAGAGAGAGAGAGAGAGAGAGAGAGAGAGAGAGAGAGAGAGAGAGAGAGAGAGAGATGTTAAAGTGAGAAAAATAAAGAAAAAAAGGCAAAGTAAATAAATCCAAAAGCATTGAAATGAAAGAGATCAACATAAAGAGATCTTGCCGAAATTGTACGTATGAATGCAATATTATACAATGTCTACTATATTTATTTTTAAATGGTTAGAGGAAAAGAAATATACCGATATAATATAAAACTAAAAACCCACTGACAGCAGCAATGACATGTGAGTGACATTTTGTTTGCTTTCTTTTCTCTGTCTATTCCTGGATGTAATTGCACTCCTACTATACTGTATATAGACTGGGCACACGATCATCCATCACATGATTGTAAGATTTTATTGTCAAATATTTCATGCTATCCTATACCATGTATTAACCTGCAAGTTTATTATGCATGAAGTAATTAAACCACACTGACAATATAGCCTACTGTATGAATGAGAGGTAGACTGCGTTGTTAGAATCAGGCACAGAACGTGGAAAGTTCCATATTGCTCTTTACACTAGGCCAAATGCTATAGCAACTAAAAAATGTATAACTATAACTATTCGAGTTTGTTGCTCAAACCCATACAAAGACTTGGAATACACTTTTGAACCACACTAGAGTCATGAGCTCATGAAGCTACATCCCATCATCCCAAGTCCCCCCGGACCCATCAAGCTGCTGAGTTAAAGTGCTCGCTGAACAACCTCTATCACACCTTCAATTCTGACATCTGCACTGTTTGAAACCCAAGTTCGTCTTTCTGCCATCGCAGCTGCTCGGTTCCTGCAAGTAAAAAAACACCTTCCTCCCACAGTGCCGCTTGAACAAAAGCATTGGGTATACGCGACTCCACTGTGATGTGATGCGTGCGGACTGCGCGTGAGACTCGACTGCAGCACTCAGCGGTGGTTCCGGTGGCAGATGGACCGTTGGCGGAGAGCGCCGGTGCCAGGGTCCTGCCGGGTTTCACACCGCACTGTGTCACAACCGATTTGTGTCACCGCTTCAGTGCACAGCGGAGAACGATGTTATCACTATGGTGACGGTGCTGTACGAACACAAAATCAGCCGATCGACCTGAAAGTAGTGTAGGGTTGTAATAAAGTAGGCCTAACAAATTGGGGACTTTCCCATCAGTATGTTTTGTATTAAACTAATGAATGGGTCCAAAACAGTGTTGTTGGCTCACAGACAACAAATAAATGCTACAGATTTACAAAGCTACGTTTATTTCCATTGGCTTGTGCAATAACAGAAAGAGAAAGAACTTTTCCAAAATGTCTCAACAATAGATATAATTACATATATAGGCTATACCAACGGGTCAATGCACTGATCCTATATCTCATTGCAGGTATAAAAGGTTAGGCTGGTTTTGTATTACTGTTACAAATGAGCATTTCACGTACTTTACAATATTTGATTTGTGTGCATGAGTCAAGCATATGTGACTGACTAAATAAGAAAAAGGGTCAAGCATTATACTTTCGTAGTTTCTAAAAGCAGAAGGGGGATAGAAAACATTAGATTAAAGGCGTTTTCCAGGGCTTTCATACTGTTTTCTTGGCCACTGTGTTGGTCGGTTGACACTAGATGGCGCTGTGGAGTGTCTTTGGCGGGTCTCCCAAGTAACGCCAGGGCTCTGCAGAAGCATGATGTTCTTGTCACCTAACTGAAAGCCGGTCACATCGCTCATGCTGATTGAGAATCCTGTGACAAAGAATAATCTAAATTAATGTTGAGAGTTTTTGCTTACTTTAAGACCTTTTTTCCAAATGTGAGGTAGACTGCGTTGTTGGAATCAGGCACAGAAAGTGGAAAGTTCCATATTGCAACATAATAAATAAATAAAGCTAAGACAATAATTATGTTATCTTACTTTTATCAGATGAGCCAACTGGAGTGGAGACCTGGTGCTGCCAAAAAAAGAGAGCAGGCAATCAATTTGCACATCAGGCAGATAATTTGCAAAAAGGGAGATACATTTGTGGATTCAAAATGCACATCAGAGTTTAAGTTATCCAAAAGTGTATGGGTGTATGAGTAAGTGTCTGCATTGTAAAATATAACGAGTTGTTAATACAAACTACAAGAACAGTTGTGAGGATAATAAAAGAAAAATAATTGTAACACAGTATGTTTTCTGTCTTGTATAATTATTTTGAAACAACAGTAAAAAAGATTAGTGCAATAAAGTGTTATGAGATTCATATCAAATTACAAAAAATGCTCTTCATATGAGCGCTTTATAATCGTCTCAACTATTCTTTCTTTTTTTTACTGTCACAATTTGTCACATTTCACCAGAATATAAAGACTCATGCGTTTTTTTAAACTCAGATTATTGACTGTCGCCTTTATTTATGATGGCTTGATCTATTAATTTAGTAAATCAGTTCATATTGCTTTGATTTCCTTTCATTTTATCCTCTGAAAACAAGTCCTTGACCAGGTATAAATATCCCCTGTATAAATTTAATTTAATTGAAACAAACAATAATAAAAAATAAAAAACATATTGTACTGGCATACTGTGCGGCAGTAGCTCACCTTTAACTCCTTATTCTGATTCAAGTTGAGGACTAAAGGTTTTTGTGTATGGCTCTGACTGACAGCAGGTGAGTTTTTTTCTGGTTTCTTCCATTGGCTGGAGGTCATCGAAGATGCTTTTGATATAGGATTGGCCGAAGAAGAAACTGAATGAGCATGTGTTTCTTGCACCGGTGGAGGTGATGGACCATCTGTTGAAACATTTGTAATCAAATATGAGTGAACAACTGACCCTCAAATTGTCGCTGCAGCTGTTTTTTTTTACTCGTCAGTGACATGCAGTACCAAAATGACTTCCTTTCTAACCTTTGCGGCTTTGCTTTGAGGTCATCAACCCATCACCGGTTTCCTGTATCAGAAAAGGAGGTGAAGATATTTACATTTTATTCTTATGAAAGTACAAAAACTTGTCCAATAATGCTGAAATGTATTTACATTTTAATTAATGTGAGTCATAGTATTATCTCTATTACTTGCTTATTGGTAAAAGTACAAATTTATTACAGTATTAAAACCTTTACCAGCGGGCTTGACCTATATCTCTCTACAATGCAGAGTTCAGTTCTTAATATATATAATATAAAATAACTTAATATAATATAACATTGAAATGAATATAACATTAAGGTGTTGACTATTTACCATTCAAGCACAGACATAGCATTGCCTTACTTACTTGAGTGGGGGCAGGTCCAGTCAGCAAATGATTAGACCCTTCTGATTGGTTATGTGTTATTCCTGTGGCAAAGTATTTCATTATGAATAGGAAAAAAACATTGGAAACTATATATACTGGGCTGGGTTTAACAAAGTGTTATTAATGTGATACAAGCTCACCTCGTGGCGATGGGGTTGAGACCCGGAGTGCTGTAACGCCTGAGGTTATAACCTCCGAGCCCTGTGTAGAGGAAAGGTTGATTGAAAAAGAAGATAGGGGAAGACAGAAAGAGAGAGAGGGGGGGGGGGGTGGATGGATGTGTGGGTAGATGGGTGGGTGGATGGATGGATGGATGGATGATAGATAGATAGATGGATGGATGGATAGATAGATAGATAGATAGATAGATAGATAGATAGATAGATAGATAGATAGACAGACAGACAGATAGACAGACAGACAGACAGACAGACAGACAGACAAAATATTGGATTGAGAAATAGTCTGTGAATCCATAATTTTCTATTGTATCTCTTTCAAATGTTTTCAGTTTTCAGTATCAGTTACTATATTACCATCTTATGGAGAACTTGCTGCACAGCACCGATTATGTGTTGTTTGTGCATTTTGTAGAGGGTCTCTGTCACAGCAGAGCAGTCTGAAAGACAACAGGAGGGACACCATCAAAACACAGTATCATCATTTAGTATTTCGCAATTAAACAACATGTCAAACGAGTTGGGAAAATGACTCTCTATTTTGTAAGGGGTCCTCCCTGAATTTTTTTAAACTACAGCCGTTTCCAGCCAGGGGGAGGAGGGCCTCTGCTGGTTCTGAGCTGGGATGAGCACAATGAGCTATGGGCATTGTGGTGTAAAGTGAATTAACCATTTAAATGCAAGTTGCCAGAAACCTACGGAAATTTCACACTTCACACTTCACATTGATCCTATGACCCAAACTTGTTCAATATACTTTCTTAATTTAGACTAAACAGTAACATATATCGTTTTAGAAAATGAGCGAACTATTCCTTTAACTTGAGATGCACTATGGTCGTTTCTTGTCCTACGGCAATGATGTCTTACAACACAACGAATGTCCGGTCCAAAAAAAAAAAAAATTTTTAAAAAAAAAGAGTGAAAAATACATAAATAAATATTCTGCAAGCCAAACCCACACCACTCATCCTACCAAGAAAGCAGGGTCTGTTTCCAGCTTTGGGATCCCAACACTTCTGCATCAGCTCCACAAACTCCTTCAGTCCTTTGGTCTGCTTTGGGTTTACCTCTGCCAGGGAGGGTCTGTCCCCCTCGGGGATGCGGAACCGCACCATGCTGGCCATGGCATCTATGGAGGAAGAGGGTGGGATTAAACAAAAGAGAAAGAGTGAAAGATAATGAAAGGAATATCAATTACAAGAAAGTGAGGTGAATACAGGACAGCCGAGGAATGGAGAGGGGATAATAATAGAAGATTGTTGGCATAGGTTGCAATGAAACTCACAACTCAAGAGTATCATTATTTTTAACTCCATTACAATGGGAGAAGGATGAAAACAGGCGATGAAAACAGGTTATGCTGTTTGTTTTGTTACCTGTTAGTGTGTGTGTGTGTGTGTGTGTGTGTGTGTGTGTGTGTGTGTGTGTGTATTTAGTTTTGTGCGTGCGTGCTTCATGTACTCACCAGCATATGGCTGTTTACCCGTCATAATAGACCACAGAAGTATGCCATAGCTACGAGAACAAAACAGAAAGTAGAAGAAGACACGTTGACAGGGGAAGGAAGCAGAGAAGAGAATGTAGCAGTTCTAGTATGACTATTGCAAAAGGTATGATGTTTTTATTCAGGGTTTATTTGTAACAGGGGAATTAACAGCAGTATAACCTCCTCAATGCTTCAACAATGTTATCAATGAATCGATTGATATACGTATCGATTCACGTGATCTTGTACCTGTAGATATCTGAGGCAAAGGTGGCTTTGTATGAGAGGTCAAAGGCCTCAGGGGGCATGTAACTAGTAGTACCCCCCTCTTCATAGCTGCCCTTCTTCGTCAAACTGGAATGAGTTTTCCAATACTTGGCGAGACCAAAATCTGTAAGCTGAGTGAGGGAGATAAAGAGAGAGAGAGAGACAAAGAGAGAGAGAGAGATCAGAGAGTTTACCTTTGTATATGTATATGTACAGTATGCATATAATCGATTTCTCCCTCGCAGATCTCCACAAACCCCCGGGGGCCTTGTAATAGGAAAATAACATTGTGAGATAGGATCTTGTATGTGGCTGTGAAACATCTGACCGCACACTGAACTCTGTGATAGGTGATGCATCTGCACCCAAAAGGGGCCCTATTGAGTATGCTGCTGGAAGATCAATAGGGACCCTGTGGTGACCATTTGGTTATATTGTTATATTGCAGGAAAGCTTTGGGCTCATATAGTTTTAAGTAACCTCATTCAAAAGACGTAATCTTACTGTTTGAACAATTAGAATCGACCTGTCTTTCCTGTCAATAGAAACTGTAAGCTGACCATTGCAAGTTGGTAATTGCAATATAGGTAACTCCCCATGTGGAATTGTGATTTTTTTTGTTCAAAGTCCTTCTTACACCTCAGGGTAATTTCAATGTTGCAGATCTAAAAGGGGAATTCACCTTTGCTTTGAGACTGTCGTCCAGCAGCACGTTACTGGGCTTCAGATCCAGGTGGAGAAGGGGCGGGGAGAGCTGGTGGAGGTACGTCATGCCCTGCGCCACCTCATGGGCCAGTCTGAAGACCAGGGACCAAGGCGGGGGTTCGTGCAGCGCATCCTGGAGGGCAGCCAGGGAGCCTCTCTCCATGAACTCCATGACCAGGCCTAGCTGCGAGGAGAGGCAGGCGCTGCCGTAGGGGCGGCCCTTGTACACCCCCATCACCCTCAGGACGTGTGGGCTGCTGCCCTGCTGCATCAGGGCGGCTTCTCTCATCAAGGAGTCGCTGGAGATGTGTGTTGGTGTGTGACGTGTGTGTTAGGACAGGGTGAGAAAAAGATAAATGCAGTGTGTGTGTGTGTGTGTGTGTGTGTGTGTGTGTGTGTGTGTGTGTGTGTGTGTGCGTATGTGAGTGCATGTGCGTGTGTGTGTGTGTGTATGCGTGTATGTTACAGAGTTACAACAAACCAAAAGCTGAACTTTAAAAACTGTAAAAAATACATTTAAGAAACAGCTAATCAGAAGGGCAAACGTGCTTACCCGTCATCATAATGGAGTAGTTTGATGGCTACGTCCATTCCCCATCTTTTGTGCCTGGCCTTGTGGATCTGTCCAAACCCCCCAGAGCCAATCACCTGCCAGTTCTCGAGGGTGTCGTCACCAATCATGTGTTGAGCTGACTGCGTCATCTTTCACTAAATAAAGGGCACGATCAGAACACCATGGTTGTGTTAGGAATCGCCTACTTAAACATTATCTACAACATACTCAATGAGTACATACTGTATACTGACTACTTAAACTGAAATCTTGTACACTACTTTTTTTTTATACCAATATCTGTTTATATTGTTAGTATACGCAACTGGAACATGTGAACAAAACCCCTGAAGGAAGTTTCCGAATTGCATTTTGGGGAGTGAAACATTTTCCCAAATAAAGGGTCGATTCCAATAGATGTTAAAGAAGGGTACTTCATGAAGGTTCCTCCACGAGTGGCCACTTTTGTGACGTTTTATTCGTCATCATCGAGTGGACACTTAATGGAGAGGCAGGGAGGCGAGGTGGGACTTAACTTTTCAAATTGGAACCGACTTGTCCTTCACCAGCAAGAAGAAACCAAACCAATAACAATGGAAAGTTTTACAGCAGTAGCATGTGGCTTTTACTTTCTTCAATTACTCCGAATAACCCATGGGAAGATTATGAGAAGAAGAAGACGTTGTAGTTATATTTGGTTAACATTTGAATATAAACTATTTGCTAAGCTATATTTTAGGATAAAGCGACCTAAGTTAAATAGTTATAAAATAAATCAGTTCTAGCTAATTTGTAGTAATGGAGAGAACGAAAACGGTTAATTTTAAATGGTGAAGAACTTTCAACCTGTGTTCGTCATTCATCGCAAAGAATTCTGAGGCAGATTCTGTTAAAAGTCAGCTTTGATGCGCCCTTCGCTGGAGAAGGCACAGAAGGTCATGTAGCCACTCGCTCTTCGCTTGTAAGCAATTGGAATGACACTCAATATGGCGGCGCGCGTGGTGAGTGTCGAGGAAAAGTCGGCAACTTTAAGGGATTGGAATTGGCCCATAGTATGTCATCCGGGAACTTTGTCCATACTAAAATTTCACACAGGCCTACTATGAACCGTTGACATAGGCTACTGCGTACTTATTTTTGGGTCAAATGTAGTACGTAAGGTATTCATAGTCGGCGATTTCGATCACAGCGCTGGAGTGCTGTCGTTAAGTTTGAACATACGTTTACAAAGAAAGATGGCACTCTGCTTTTAAAACTGAGTGAGAATGAAGAGCCCTTGCTTGCACGTTAATACGGACAATTCAATGTAACACATTTAATATATAAACTATAGAGAAAGCCCACAAATAAATAACAGTAGCCAAAATACCAGAAGCAAAACACTAAGAAACAAGGATAGTCATAGAAACATAGCCTAATTTCAACAATAATTTACAGGTATTTTTAACTCCATAACACGTTTACTCAAGCATGAACCCATATTTTCTCAAAATCTCAAATTTTGAAAATCGCACAAATACAAAAGGCCAACGTATAGTATACTCACCAGCAAGAACATTGGCATATTCAATATGCACATTTAATTATAGATGTGTCTGTTCAATCCTTAAAGGTTTGTATGCACCTGAAACGCCATTAGTCCATTTTAACTCCGTTTAATACACTGTAGGAAAAAGCAAATATGAAAGTGGAGCTTCTGCTTCTTTGGCTGCACGACGATAAACCCAGTTTTTACTGTTGTCAGGAAGATGTTAGCCTACCTGTCGAAAACGAAAAGGGGTTGGGTGAACTAGGCTACTAAAACATAAACAAATTGTTACAGTTCAAACAAAACAAAACATTTAATCCAAACTTCATGTTAGACTATCGACTGCATACCAATATAGTAAACAATTTTAAGGTACTGATTAAATGGCATTGAGGAGTTTGAAGTAATCTGGGAAGTTTTTGCTACCGCACGTAATGACGTCAATGGAATTCCCCTAGCGATGTATGTTTTCTAGTGTGGTAGTGGCCACTAGGATAGTAACAATGTACTGTAGAATTAAAGTTATTTAATCGTCAGACTGGGGATATTATGTACGCACATAATACGTTTTTAAATTCTTGGACCACAAGCTCCAGAAAGGTAAAGCATAATATTAATCTCTGTGCTTCGCTTTCGCGGATACGTAGGCTTTAGTCCGTTGTTATTGTTTGTGTAGTTTCGGTTTTAACGCTTTGTCCTTAATCGGAAAGTGGAATGACGATGTTAATCCGTGTTTTAGGAACTTGAACAGATATTAAATAAATGTGGGCTGTTGTTATCAAGGATTTGCTGAATTTTGGAATGTAAATTTGATGATTGCGGAAGACTAGCCTACGCTCGTCTGGGTTGCAGTTCCTGGCTTCATTTTATTTGACTGATTTAGCAACTTGAGGAATCGAAACTCACCAACGTATCACCGTCACCTAACACATTTTTAGAATGAGGTAACAGTTCTGTGTTTTGTGTATTTTATACCCTTAAACATCAGTTTAATCTATTAAAATAGCATTTGAAGTATTAATAAACAGTTATATTTTAAATGTTGTCATGTCTCTTTCGCTTTCTCCGTGGCTTGAATAGTCACAGGTAATTTCCACAAGGGTTGGTGTGATATGGCTTGCGCAGGCCCCCTACTACCAACGTCCAAGCACGACAGGGACGAGGGCCAGAGAAATGGAGGAGGAGGACAGGAAGGGATGTTGGAGGATGAGTTTGCCTGTGCAGGCGCTTTGCGAGGTGCCCTGATGAAGCTACACCCTTCTGTGGAGCAGATATTTGGGGTGAACTTCAGAGTCGGGACAGGGGAGGATGACGACCTTCCCCACAGTGATGGACAGATCTGGCTAAAACTAAATGGACGGACAAGCAATGTGTCTGCTGCTAAGGTAAAAAAAAAAAATAGGCTGGCTACACAGGACTAAAATTCCTAACTTTGTGCTTGTAGAAGAAGCACTACCAAAGAAAAAAAGCTTACTTTTGACTATTTCAGTGTGATGAGTATTACAAGGCATTGTTTATCACACCAGCATCCACAACTTAACTTCTCTCCACACTCACTTTTACAGCAACACACACACACACACACACACACACACACACACACAGACTGTCTGTACACTTTAGTTTGTAGTGTTAAGACCAAGATACTGTCTTAAATGTGTCTCTTAAGCTAACATGGAGCCCATACATCATGCATGCAGACTTAATCCCAGCCTCCTTTATAGCCAGAAACAGGAAATCATATGGGCCTACAGCTATTATATCACCATCATTACATTTGTACAGTATCACGTGTTAATTGATCCACCACCTTATAAACCACATTGTTCAGCTACAGTAGGTTTGGATGAAGAAATTGGCAATTCAATTTGCCGTCTGAGGGGCGTACTACCTTAACCATTTATTACAGCCTATTGGTTGATTAGGATACGTATTTGTTTGAATTGATTGTATGTTAATGATTTATTTCCTTTGTTGCAGCTGTTTGTAAAAGGTGTGGTGAACCAGGAGGAGCAACAGGAAGTGTCCTATCCAGGGGTCCTGCATTGTGTGTTCTGTGGAGCCAGAGGGCTGTTCATGGATTGCCTGATCAAAAATACCTCTGCTCACATAGTGGTAGGTACATTTAGGGAAGTTAGCCTTTAGGAATGCTTTTGAAAGACTTTCAAACATGCAAATCTTTTAGATAAAAACATCAATATGTACCAAAAACAAAATCATGTTTATTTTTCCATCATATGATCACGGCTTCTTACTCTAATGCTAATTATCTTCCAGGTAGGCTCTCCAGGCTGCTTGCTTATCTCTGGCCTGACTGAGCCAGTGGTGAAGGCCTTCTCCCTCATCACAGACCTGGTGAACAGGTACCAGAGTGCCCAGGGTCCACGCACCGTGTCTGGGGACTGGGGCCCAGGCGAGTTCCTGGATTCGCGGCGGGCCTTCAAACACCTGGTGGAGAGATGGGACGACGGGCACACTCTGGATCTGCTCGTGCTCCCGGGGACGGTGAAGGAGAGTCTGCTTGATTTGGTGAAGGAGTCGGGGTTGAGATCCAACCCGGGGCTGGTAGTCTCTGCTGGAGAGAGAGAGCTCGGCAAGATACCGCAAACCTCGGAAAGATCTAGGAGACCTTCCATCACCGATGGAAGAGAGCTAAACGGGGAAGTCGGGGAACTGAGAGAAATGGCGCGTGGGCTTCAACACAACCGCACCATAGACTATTTCCCAGAAGATTCCATTCACGATCGCGATGCCCTTGCCCATCTACGTCGTCCTGGACCCTCTTCCCTAGAGTCTCCATTTTGGACGGCACATGGTAGGGAGCAGCAGAGAGATGGGATGAGAAAAGGATTGACGACCGATACCCTTTTCCACTCTTTCCCTGAAAGAGAGAACCCAAGACAGGCAGAACAAGCTCCTCGGACAGAGATGCGAGGTCAGTCTCCACAGGAGGTGGGAGAGGAAGGGGAGCTGGGAGAGGGGAAGGAGGAGGAAGAACATGGGGAGTTATTGCTGTCAGTTGGTAGCAAGAAAGAGTTTGGGCTCCTGTTGAAGTTCTTCACTGCCATGGGCTACACGGAAGACGTGGTGATGAGTGTGTTGGCACGGACTGGACCCAAAGAGGCCTCACAGATACTGGACCTGGTCCAGCAAGAACAGGACCGGAGCGACCGGAGGCGGAGCCGGAACCGCCCCAGCGAAACGGAACACGTAGAGGAGAAGAGAGAGAAGACAAAGGGGGCGGAACGGTGTGACACAGCCGCGAGGAAGAGAAACACAGACAGTGAAGGAAAAGGACCAGGAACGAGGGCGAGAGACGAAGGGGTAAGGAGGGATCCGGACTTTGGAGAAGTGGCAGAAGTGGGGGGAGGCAGAGGAGGAGGACGAGGGGAGGAGGAGGAGGAGGAGGAGAAGAAGAAGGACGGGGGGAACCGAGAAGACTTTGTCCTGGGCGTGTTGAAGAGAGCGGCGGCCAGCTGCGGCTACACGGAGCAGAAGGTGGAGGAGGTCTACGACATGCTGCCCGGCCACTCCACCCACCAGCTGCTCCTCGAGCTGCAGAGAGAGGGCGCCAAAGAGGCCCAACGCCTCATCGCAGTCGGGGGGACGAGGAGAGGAGAAGAGGAGCCGCGTGAGGTGGACGAGGCGGCTTCGGAGGCACAGAGAGAGCTGAATCGAGGGGGAACGACAGAGGAGGTGGTGGAGAAGAGCGGGGCGCGTGCCGAGAGGGAAGAAGAAAGGAGGAGCCGGAAAGAGAGGAAAACGATGGAGGGCGGAAGGGGGGACCATCCCAAGCAGACAGTCGCTCTTCCAGAACCGATTGAATGGAACGCTAGGAATCGCCTCCCAGCTCTGCAGCCTGCCCGGCTGCCAACAGCCAAACTAGAAACGAGGGCGCCTCAAGTCAAAGGACCCCCACAGCATACGTATCCCTCCGCCCTGGACCCCCAGGCCAATCACTCTGCCAGGAAATCCCCCCAACCCAGTTATCCACAACCCTCTCACCCAACACCTCCCCTTCCAACCGTTAACCCCCAGCTATACCAACACCCAAAACCGGTCCTTCCACTCTCTTACCTGGCGTCCCCTGGTCCATTTAACAACCCCTCCAAATTCCTCCAACCCCCAAAACCGGACCCTCAAGCCATGTCCCCTGCTCTGTTTAAACTAATCTCTCCTCAGCCTTCTCCGCTTGATCCCCCGGCCAGCAGCGAGCGAAACAAATGGGGTCTCCCAGCCGTGCCCTCAGGGGCGGTGGTCACCGGGGAACAGCGCTTTCTGGAGAGCCTGCAGACGCCCTTTGACCTGAGGTTGACCAATGACCCCGGGGACCCAGGGCTAAGAGGGATCATCATCGATGGGAGCAATGTGGCTATGAGGTGGGTCGCCAATAGGTCGGGATGAATATTTTTGAAATCAATGGCAGTTATTAAGAGTTGCAATAATACTGCCGTGTGTTTGGTTCAGTCACGGGCTGGGTCACTTCTTCTCGTGTCGCGGCATCGCCTTGGCCGTTCAGCACTTCTGGAACCAGGGCCACAGGCAGATTGTTACTTTCCTACCCCAGTGGAGGCAGAAGAGAGACTACAGAGGAAAAGGTATGAAAGCTTGGACAGGGGGGTCTAGGGTTGCGGTGGATGCGTCCGCTGTTCAGTGGGGGTCCTTGGCACCCGCGTTAAACAACTATTATCTATTTTTTTTGATGCAACATTCATTTTTTGATCTATCTATATGACACGTTTACATATTTCTGTCTGCCATTAAGCCATGTCTATGTGTGCGAGTTCCTGTGTAGTTTTCTTTGCATTTCTCGTTTATTTTTCAGTGGAATTAAGGCCTTGTGTGTGTGTGGTGTGGCTGTGCTTCCATGTGTGTGTGGTATGTTTGTATGTGGGTGTGCGTCTGTCCCCCTAGAGCAGCACTTCCTGACAGAGTTGCAGAACCTGGGCATGATCTCCTACACTCCCTCCAGGGAGGTCGAGGGGAAGAGGATCAACTCTTACGACGACAGGTGCGTGTGTGTGCGTGTTTTAGACGGCTAATAAAATCCCAGTATCAGTAAAAGCTTGGTTTTGACGCAAATGCCTTATCAAGATAGGGCCAGTACTGTGCTGCATTATAGAGGAACGGTTGTTTTGTTCCAGTGTAAATTATTCAAATCTACTTTTCTAGGAAATGTTTTTTGGGGGAAAATGTAAATGTAATGCTATGTAGTGCTTCTGCAATAATACAAAAAAACCTCAAGACCTTTATCTCGTCTTGTATTATTTTCTCTATATCCCCTCTCCTTCCTTTCCTATCTTCCGTCATCCCTCCCTATCCCCAGGTTCATGCTGCAGCTGGCTCAGAAGACGGACGGAGTGATTGTGACGAACGACAACCTGAGAGATCTCCTGGACGAGTCCCATGTGTTTAGAGACATCATTAAGAAGAGGTAGGGAGATAAGGCAAAAGAGCAACGTAAAAGAGACTGACAGGGCAAGAGGAAGGGGGACATCTAGCGCTTTGAAATTGTTCTCTCTTACAATGTAAAGCGCACCACAATAAAATGAATTATTATTACAAGTCAAATTTTTAAATGTCCATATCATCATCTACACACAAATAAAACCCTGTTCACTTTACAAAAAGTAACATATAATATTGTCTAAATAAAACAGTGATAGGTTTAACCATTGAGGAATGGAAACTACTTGTCCCAGAATATACCTTGATGTAAATCATGGTTCTGATTGACTGTCTGTTTTTCCCAGACTGCTTCAGTACACGTTCGTCGGCGACCACTTCATGGTGCCGGACGATCCACTGGGAAGAGGAGGACCGCACCTGGATGACTTTCTACGCTCACAGAATAGGTCCAACACACACACCCACATTTTCACAAAATAGGTCCAACATACACACCCACATTTTCACAAAATAGGTCCAACATACACACCCACATTTTCACAAAATAGTGCCAACGCACAAACAACCGTCAACACATCTAACTACACAGCTCTTGCCATGTGTATGCTTCTTCTCATGTTAATAACCCACAGTCACACACTTAAAAACAGAATGACCCAATGTAGTGTAAGGGACGTTACAGTACCAAAACATTTTTCCTAACACTACTCATCTTTTTTATCTGTCTTTCTGTGTCTCTCCTTTATTTTTTCCTCTCTCAGAACTCCCATCCCTGGCAACCACTCATTCGCTGGACTAGCCTCTTCCTTCCCTTCTTCCAGAACCGTTCGTTCCCAAACAGAGGTCCTGCAGTTCCGGGACCGGACACTAGGGGCTCCCGCCGAGCCAGAGTTCGGTCAACAGGGGCGTCAAAGGGGAAGAGGACAGGGCAAAGCAGGCCCCCACTCTGCTGGACAAAGAAAGAGAGCCGGTCTGGATGTGGGACTGCAGAGAAGTGAGACAGACACGGCCATTCTGAGAGAGCGCCTCTGTCAGGTGTTCCCAGGGCAGGACAACATGGTGGCTCTGGTGCTTCAGAGCAACCACACAGAGACGGATATGAACATACTGTCAGGCTTCATACTGGAGCAGCAGGGAGAAAGTCTGATGGAGCACTGACGCAAGGTGGAACTAAACTCTGATTCTTACTTTTAAATTTTTGTTTTTTTCTCGTCACAGTCAAGCAATTGTGTTGAGATATTTTTTTCTTGGGGAAGTATTTTTCAACTGAATGCAGCCTAGGACAATCCATCAAAACATGGCTGCAACCTTGCTGACATGCAAGTTGGACACACCTGATATTAGTTGAGTAATGGCAGGAATGCACTCTCCTTGGAGGTTCCCTGACGTGTATTATTTAGGCATTCTCTCTTTTCTAATCAAATATATTTATTTCTTATGTCATGTGAGCAAGATAAAACCATTGTTTTATGTTCTTAGCTTTTTTGACTTGATATACAATCATTGTTAACGCAACAAACAAAAGCGAGAAAGAAAAAGATGCTTATCATTTTAGCTGATTGTTGGGGTTTGAAAAATTCTATGAGAATTGTATACAATACACCAATGTTAACATATTCTTGATTTGAATGCCTCTGTAAATTTTAAGTCTCCAGTTTTAAATGGAGATATACTATTGGATAAGTAATTTCGAGAGCTTGTTTTATTTTCTGTGTACTTTTAATATAATTGTAAATGTCAGAGACCAAGGATTTTACATTGTACAAATATCAGTACAGCGTATTTGAGGAAAAATATTGTCTATTTTTGCAAGCTACTGTCATGAATATGAAACAAAAAATAAACTTTGTTCTACCTTGCCCATTTACAGTAAATTAATTCTTTGAAAAAACAGTTTAACATTTCAATCATGAAAAATAGGGAGAGAATAAAATGCCTTAACAAACTTAAGAAAATGCAGACATTTGTAATATATATATATATAGAGAGAGAGAGAGAGAGAGAGAGAAACAGTGATGATCATTGATCGGTCATGTTAAGCCTTCTGGTACACTCACCATTAAAGTCTGAGTGTTCTACAGCATGTAGCCATTTATTTTTTTATTTGTTTTGGTCCATCATACGATACAAAATTATATATACACACGCACACAGAAAAATGAAAATACTTGCTTATAGCGACCAGACCAAATAGGTTTTGAGTTTATTTTGACTTGGTGCCTTATCTACCCCCCCCAAGTTGAATTTAGTCTACAGCTGCAGGTGGACTGGGCTGGCTGTCATTGTTGTGGCTTCTCATGTGGTTCTTCTTGCTGACATTATGGTTGAAACTCATGGGACAGAGCGAACACTGGAACGGCCGCTCCCCGGTATGGACACGCAAGTGGGATTTCAATTGGCTTGCCTGAGCAAACGTACGCCCACACAGCTGTAAAGACAAACATATGATGGCCTGTTAATACAATTAGCAAAATAAAAATAAATAGGAAGACAATTTATCAAATAATATACTTGATCATCTGAATGTTTCTCTTTTTGATGCATACCTGGCACTGGAATGGCTTCTCATTTTTGTGGGTTACTGCATGTCTCATCAGATAGTACCGACTAGGGAATTCTTTGTGGCATGTTGGACACACACATTTAGTGTTGTGCTCCTTAAGATGGCGCCTTCTTGTGGACAAGTCCTTAAATCTTTGAGGGCATTCTGAACAACCGTACGGCCTTTCTGTCTTCGAATGACTTCGTTCATGTCGCTTTTTATCCAACCGCGTGTTAAATACCTCAAAGCAATAGACGCATCGATACCGCCCCTCTCTACCGTTACAAATTATTTTGTGGGTCGTAACACTGGACTCGGACCCAAAATATTTCCCACAATCTGAACAGGGAAAAACGTGATTCAGTTTACATTTGTGTCTACGTGTAAAGATTACTCCACAGGTTGGGCAAAGCTCCATGGAAGTTGACTTGCGCACTTTGTCAATACCAGGGTTTAGTTTTCTTGGTGTACCGCATTTAGTTTGTATTTCATTGTCACAGTCGCTCTCTTGTGAATCGTCCTCCGTTTCGATTTCATCTTCATCCATACACCAGTCCTCGTCAGCATCGTCCACATGCTCTTTATCTGGCCAATCGTTCTCCTCATCTTGTGTCTTCAACTCCTCCGTCCCTGCAGCCTCTTCCTCTCTCTGCACCTTCTGATCTTCCTCCTCCTCCTCCCCCGAATTAAACCGCTCTTCCACACACAGCTCCAACTCTCCTGTACCTAACCTTTCATCCAACACTCCACTGTCATCATGATCATTGTCATCTTCATCCTCACAGTGCTCCACCTCGTCTTCACTCTTTGACCCGTCCTCTACGTCTCCATTGTCAAAGTCCTCCTGTGTCATTTCCCCGTCTTCACTGCTCGTGGAGTCGGCGCGTGAAGACTCAAAGTCCACAGTCACTTCCAGTTCCGCTAGTGGCTTTCCTTCCCCCCCACAGGCTCCCTTTGAGATGGCAGCAGAGTCCGGTAGGACACCCCGTGTAGTCCCAGGCGGCGAAGTCGGCTGGCTGTTCCATGTGGCCAACTGATTGCACATGGCGCACCATTGACACACAGTGACGTGTCTAGCGTCTTTCCTCTGTGTAGTGACGACACACTTGCCCCTGCATTTGCCACACATCTGGAACAACTGCAGTAGACAGCCCACGTTCACACAGACGTCTTCATGAGCGTAGACCGCCTTCTGGGACACGTCGTTTTTTGCTGGACCCACATCCAACCTGCATCAGACACAATAATGTCTTTGTTTAGTTACTGTCCAAATGCCCACTTGCTTTCAGTTTTCTTTCAGGAAATTTTCTTTCTGGAAATTTCCAGATCAATAGAATTAAAGATAATTTGCTTTAGTCACCTTTTAAAATTATTATTCTAAACGAGTAGCCTGCTTTAACATAGCTATAGGTCACTATTACGGTTTAATCCCAGTTAATCATTTCAGTTTAACGGTAGTGTAGTTTTTACCATGCAGGTTTCGATTCATTTCATTAAACAACGTGAAGGAAGACTTTTTAGTTTGCCGATGTAGCACAGCAAAACACATTAGGAGGCATAGGATCCCTGTACCATCTTAGTCTTGAGAAATGAACTAAGACAAAGCTCAACACTTAAAGGCATGAAGAAGATTTAACAGAGTAGGAAGAAATGGACAAACGAATCAAACTTGGATGGGCGTTCACATTGTGAAAAGTACTCTTCGCTACCCAAGAGCTCACTCACACGCAGTTTCATACTTTAAAAAATTAATAACAAACAAATAAACCTGCGCAGGTTCAGACATTTTTTAAAGTGGCAGTTGTCAAACTATTTAAATACAAATGAAATGATTGAAACACTACATCCTTATAGCTATCAATAGTGTAAATGATCTGAGAAAAACGTGCTTCACATCACGGTCACTGTAAAAAAAAAAAACACATGCCCCTGGCCTGATGGTGCTGATGGGAAGTTGTCCATCGAGTAAGTGGCAATTCATTATACAAATTATGTAAGTGTGGTGTATTACCATACAGTCGGTCTTATCCGGTGCAAATAAAATAAAATAAAGAATACCTTTGATATACTTTTATTATCGTTTGATTATCTACTCGTGTTGTTATTCAACTCATCTGGTTTCTCAGTCAATACATGTTGGTGTACTACCATGGACTAGTCAGATGAAAAGTGAGTTGGGACCTGGACCCTGCAGTATCGTCATGTGACTCTTCAGCGGTGGAGCTTCTCACAGGGAACTGTGGTATTCTGGCAAAAATGCTGGTAAGTTCCTCTGTTGCTGTTGGTTGGTCCTCCCCCCGTGGTGGGTGGTGCTGGATGTCCCAAAATGAAAAATAACAGAAAATGGATAAAAAATAGTTGATAACGCTAATAATGTTTATGCCTCGCAAAATAGGTGAGACCATGTATGTGTTTCAAGCTTTGGAGTTTTTATAATGTGTATTTTGTCACTTTTGACACCCATTCTAGCAGTGACCAATTGCTTATAGCCATTGCTGCTAAGCTATGCTACATTTACCTACTTTCTTACCAAAATAACTCCTTACTTTTATAATAATTACAAAACACATCAAATCCAACATGAAAGACAACATACCAGACGGAACACAGAGACAATACAGTTCATAGCAAGATCACTTCATGTGAAGACAAAGAAGAAAATCATTTGAGCAAATTCCAGCCTACTGCTTGCAGTGCAAACAAAAGATCATTTTAGTCCTGAGTTGGATCTCTATTTCTTCTACCTGAAGGCAGAAGCTCCCTATGCGGGGGGTCAGTGCAGTCCAATCTGATTTTAGATTACATAAAGTTAAAACCATAAATGATTGAAATCCCATTTAAATTTAGATTATCTTTAAATTCAACACTTACAAAAAAAGATTACCATTAATGTTTCAGACCTGGGAGCAGGTAAAAATTATGGACAGTTGATGGCGAAATATTTTTGTAATTTTATAATTATTTATTAGCGAACTAGTGCAGCCTTGTTTGTTGTCAGTCACTTGTTCCATGCATTCAGCAGCAGCAGTATTCACAAGAGCAGAAGCAATTCATGAGAAATAAAATTGCTAAGAATTATCAGTCTACCCGAATGCAAGAGAACATATACGTTTTTAATCTAGATTTAAAACTCGTCGAGAGAGTTTCAGATGTACCGTAAATTGGTTCCAGTATTTGTTGCATAGTAGCGTTGACTTGAAGGGGCCCTATTATGCTTTTCGGGTTTTTCCCTTTCCTTTTGTATGTTACATAGCTTTTTGTGCATCTAAAAGGTCTGAAAGGTTACAAAGCCCAAAGTCCACGCCAGTCAGAGCGGAGGCCAGGTGGTTTCGCCATGTCGAGAAAACGCTGTTTTAGTCAGCGCAAAGGAAAATTCCCTTTGTTTGGCCAGCTGACCAATCAGAGCAGACTAGGCTCGTCGGGAGGGAGGGCTTAAAGAGACACAAGCTAAAACAGAGCGTTTCAGACAGAGGATGAGGTGAATAAAGGTGCTACAGATCCAGGCAGTTTGAAAGAAAGAAATTGTTAATTGAACATTAAAACGTGTACACTTATACTAGTAGAACTCCTAAATAAATGTATGAACCTAAAAATTTGCATAATAGGGCCCCTTTAACTCCTTGTGGTTTTTAAGATTAGAAATCGAGTCCTCTGATGCAGACAGTGTCTTGATTGATGGAAGAGACAAGTTACACTGAACCAACAGATTATTTCCATGGTAATATTAGAAGTGGGGTCGATAACACCACGATTTGAAAACCGATTTTTCCCCTCCCTTTTTCTCTCTTATTGTTTCTGGGGGTGCGGGCGCGTGCCTTTTTATTGGTTCTGTCTGCAGCAATAATAATTTTCGTCTACTGTGTGATGATAATCCCGTAGGCGTGAGGATTTCACGCTGTAGCTTTACTAATGAATATGAACGAATACTTTTTTGTAATGAAACCTTTCCACCAATATTTCCAAACCCTACTCACTTAAGGCTCACAATATGTAACACATATTTTGCTTGCAAGGGCGGAAATATAAGCAACCTTTCCAAACATTTTGTGAAAGTGCATTAATGTACTGGCAGAGAAATGCAGTTTGACAACCTAGCTAGTTCATCTTTCACCATCTGCGCTACTTGCTGGGTATGTAAGGTCCGTCAAACTATATCGGCCTAAAGAGCCCACATATGTAGTTAAAGCTGCAGTATGCAAGTTTACATTTCTAGTAATAAATTACATGTTTTATGTTTTTTACGTTTATTACATACCTCCTGGAGGATATCATTAAACCAAATGCTCAGAGAGAAGGTGCGCTATATATGAGCGCCCTGGGCCCGGTGTTCAGCTTTTAAAAAATCTAGGGATGACTGCCTATCCCCAACCAATCAGGAGAGTTTTTGCAAAGAGTTAGGGCTACCTGCCTGTCAATCACCTCACATGCACACTCCTAGGTATAATCCCTGTTTACAGCATCACCCTCCAAACAAGCTTGTTGTTACAATTCGCGATGCAGACAAAAGTAGCAGCAGTGTGAACTAGTTGCAAGGCGGTTGAAGTAGTTGCATGTCGTCACAAAAGACTTGGCTTGTCAAATCGCCACGTGCAGTTTTAGAATGTTAGGAAGTATAACTCCAGATTTATGTCAAAAAGGCATTATTTGTTTACATGCATATGTTGGATATACTCGGCAACATAGTAGCTATGATGCAAATCGCAACTAAATAAAAACAAGTGTCATGCACTAGTTCATACTCGGGGAATCAAATTATGAAATAGTTTTTGTTAACTTTAGCTTAACGTTAGCTATACATCATTACTATGGAAACGGTCATTTGTGTCTGTGATCGTTGCATTGGTGTCAACCACTCAATTTTAGAGCGTTTACAGTTAGACGTTCGGGATTCTTTTGTTTCCAAAAATATGCACAACATACACATGATTCATGAAACACTGCCTTGCTCAAGCTCAAGACCTCAAGTCAGAGCGCGCACGGGCATGTGTGGGATGGGCCATTGAGGAATAGGAGGGACCAAAGACTCAGGAGGTTGGCCTTTTTTGAGTGTTGTGATTCAAATTCTTGCTATTTTTCCCCGCAATTCTCTAGAACTACATACTGCACCTTTAACTAAATTTTACGAACATGGATTGATTAAAAGTAACCATTAGCCAGCCGATTGTTTAGCTGTGGATGCGTTCATAAATTAAATCCTAAATGGTGGAGCATCATATAAACAGTCATTCAGAAATTCTGTTTTCAAAGCATTCTGTTCAAGGTAGAGCTTTTGGCTTATTTTATTTATAGTCTATAAAAGTACGTTTTTTTTAGTTTTTTTTTAAACAATGCAGTTGCTTTGTTGGCTGTTTTTCTTCTAAAATCTAAAAAGTACCGATAAGAATAGTTACAGTACCGGACCGATAATAGGTATCGTTACAAGTATAAGTAGCCTACTGTTAAAATCTTAATGACACCCATCCCTAACGCACACACACACACAGGCAACTTGAATAAATATTGAAAGGGCAGCCTATTAATAATTAATGCCTTTTCCAATATATATAAGAAAATTTGCATACTGTATTCTATTTGTCAGCAACCCCTGACAAACAGAACCATATGCGTCCGAAATATTAGTACTTTTTTACTTTTGATACTTAACAATTTTTAAAAGCAGGCACTTTGTACTTAGACTCAAGTTAAAATTGAAAACGTCTACTTTCACTCAAGTACAATATTTGTGTACTTCGTCCACCACACTGGCCAGAGTATAATTGTGTTATAATGACTTGCTAGCGCTTCCCATCATCAGCATTGGCTTGCTAGCTTACTGGGTTGGTAGGTGGCTAAAATATGAAAGTATTGCCTCAATATATCCAATGGCATTGCTAGCTAACTTAGCTAGCTCTGGTCAAGCTTACCTTAAGTCTTTGCCTTTTTTCTTCCGTTGGTGTTCGTTTATTTGATGGACGTATCTTATTTGTTAAGGAGAAAATGGTGGGAATCGCATCACATTTTAACTTTCGACGAGCTGGAGTGCCTGTTAACTCCATCCGGAGCTCCCTCTCGTAGTCATCTGGGCGAAAGTGCTGGCTACAAACACAGATATTTTGATATTTTTCCACCGGTGTATTGACATCATACACTTCGTTTTTTATTGCTGCCAACCATTGTCTGCATCGCGGTATGTCTTTTACAGGCAATTTGTGGAACTTAACTCCTTGAGCTTGCGCCTTCTTGTATTTTAAGCAACCTGGTACAGAGCACCACACGGGCATATTGCTGGTCAACTGTGCCCTTTCGGCAGTACTGCCGATGGTCTCAAGTTCCCCTATGTATGCCCAAAGAGTATTGAAGCACAATGTAAATCAATGTAAGTTCTTTGGTATGCCCATTTGCCCAATAGTAAAAACATTGCGGCGGACGTAGAAGTCTGCCTCCGGATGTACGTCACTTTATTTCCTTTCTATCAGTTGTGCGTCGAGGTTTTTTTGTGGTTTTAATGTTAACAAAACACCATATTAGGCCCAGTAACCTATAATTGTAATTTTAAAATTACATCTTTATGCATTGTGAATCACGGCACTCACTGGTAATTCGATTATTGATGATACATTGTGAATTCCTCAATTAGTCAGAAAGTAGCATTTTTTTATTTTTTTTTATTTTTACTGTTTCTTCTTCACCAAGACTACATTTCTATTTAGACTAACTATCCATAGCATTGGAGGGCTATTCAGCTTAGAGCAAAGCAAGGCTTCAATTCATTCCCACACGCCTAATGCTAACATCAACACATTGCTTTTGTTTTATATTCTTCATGTTGTTTTGCACGATTGTGTCATACATATTCTTGAGGTTTTAATAGATGTAGGAACCCTTAATTTATATACATTCCTTATTAAAAAATAAGGAATCCTACAAAATTGCAATAAGACTTTCTTTAAGCAGAGCCCATCATCAATAGCCTACCTAGATCGGCCACCCAAATCTTCTTACAATAATTGATTGGCAGTAGCAATGAGTAACCAGGCTATTGTGGGTAAAGGGACTTGTGGCAGCACACTGTAAAGCAATTAAATAAGTAATGCATTATTTAATGTACTTGACATCCTCGACAACCTTTCAGGACCATCCAGTCACGTCTGCCAACACCCAGCTCTATGTTGCAGTGAAGAAAAATAAAATCTGCTAAATAGTATTAGCATGCTTTGTCCAGTCTTGGAAAAGCATCGGTAGTGCTTTCCCAGTCCAGTCGTCCCCAATAACCAGTTTCCCACAGCAGGGGGTAAGAGGGCTAGTCATGATTCATACCTTTCCTTTATATTCTTGACCCAAGCCAAAAACATTTCATGGACTGCCTTTTTGTTGTGTTGCCTTCTGAGAGGGTTAGTTCTCACAGTGCCATTAAACAATGTACATCAATTCTGCATTTCAGATTTGTAGCTGTCCCTGGCACTTACTTTTTGGACCTCCCCAACACCAGCACTGACCCTCATTAATGTTTCCTGTTCATTATGTCTCATTCATGCTTCATAAAACAATCTTGTAAATATTACATTTATTATACAGTACATTTAAAAAAATTACAGAGGCATCCCTTCACCTCTGACGGCGTAAAAAACGGCGTTTTCTCTTACGATAATTATCTCCGCCCTTTGGTTTTCACAGCCACTAAATTTTAAATAATTTCAACCAATCAGTTAAGAATAAGGACAGACCTAACTAATCGGCCCAATTTTAATTGAACTTGATGGAAGGGTGCAGAATAGTCCAAGGAATAACCCATACTGATTCGAACCACCGGACAGATCCACAAAGTCAATTTCACTGTCACAAACGTAGACCAATAAGGCATCTAGTTTTAGCGGAGGTCTGCACTCTTCGAGTGCCATTAAAAGTATATTTGTGTTTGTGCTGCACCAGAGAACAGTGACACTAATATTAAGTGGACAAGAGAATATTGAATTAAAACATATTTCTCTTGCGGCGCCCCGATGACGGTCTGCGTCTGCACATAGGCAATCGCTATGCTATGTCACCAGCCGGCCTACATACAACATATCAGTAAATCTTCGAATTATCGAAATTGTATTGGTTTTACTAACTTGAAGAACACAATGTACAGATGTCTATAGGAAAATAAAATTAAGCAATCTGTTCGGAGCTTTGGACTTTCAGGAAGTAGGCTCGTTGTAGTACTTTGTTGTTTTTCCATGACATTGTCTAAAAGTGTAATAGAAAAATGCTTTATTAAGGCTCTCCAAACAAAAGCTGACAAACATCACCACAGAATAGGTGAATTGGGTGCAATCCTTTTGCAGCAAAGGAGATCAGCGTTTAGCTAGTGAATCTTGGTCTTTTTGTAAAAATATTTCAGTGGCTGTGAAAACCATTGGGCGGAGATCAAAAATGACACAAAACAACGTAAAATACACCGCTCTAAAGACAATACATTAACGCCGTAAAAAGCGGCGCATGTGTGTTGATGTGTGTTGCGCATTTTACGCCGTTTTTTATCACAACACCTCTCAAGACGCGTCTCCAAGTGTCACAACGCGTCTCAAAACGCATCAGAATGTGGCGAATTGTGACCCATTTGCCTTTCCATAGATCGGAGGCAAATGGTAGCGCGCTCTCGTGAGCAACGATTGTGTAGTGTGAACAACTCACGACGTGATCTGAGAGACAGTCGCAGATGCGTCTCAACTCCCGACTGGATATCTAGCAGGTTTAATATCTGGTCGCATCGGAAAGTCCAAATCCTGTAGTGTGAACGGTTGTGACCGGCAATGAGAGCAGTGACGACCTTCAGCCAATTAGACTGTAAGATTAAAACAAGGGGGAGGAGTTGTAACACCACTTCTCGCACGTGTTTTCGTGACAAAACCTAGTTGGAGACTCATCTGCAATTTGTCCTCGTGAAATGCCTTGTGATGTGTGACCCCCTTGTCCCCTATCAGACATGTAGTGTGAACACCACGACATCAAGATACCCAATTACAAGACCAATCAATCGTGTAGTGCGTGCAATCCTGCGATCTTATGACATTGAAAGTGGTATAGTGTGTAAAAAGCATAAGAGTTTGCTTGAAAATGTACCCTCTGCCCATGTTTCACTTTCATCACTGCAATCGTGTGCACTGATTTTATTTTAATTTTAATTGCGCACACCTGTGGGACTTCCTTGGACTGGAATGCAGTAGAAGTGTGCCATTATTGAAAGTACATTAGCATGCTACGTTAGCGTACATATTTGAACGTTGTTTTGGAAATTACTTTAAAGAATCCTTCAATTGAGTGATAATCCTCAGTTAATATATTAGATTGAAACCAACCGAAGATAGTATGCACTGGGATTATTGTATACATTATTGACGTTAGTCAGCAATTTATTCTAAGTAAAAACAAACAAATAGATAACCAAAACAAGTTCCTTATTACTTTACCTCTGCCATGGTGAAAGCTGCTTACGATGGGTTCACACATACGCAGGGAAAGCGAGGCGACATTTTCCCTGCCGGCCACGGAATGCTAGCCTGGGGACCAGGCTAATGTGCGCGCTCATTTCGAATTTCACTCAGCACACCAGTCTGGCCCTGCACCCATTCTAACTTTGTTTAGGTCCGGCAAGTTTCTGACAACCCAAGTCTCTTCTGAAGTAAATAGTGATGTGTTGATCACAACCGTTTATCTAATAAGGCGTAGGTTGAGGCATTTTCACAAACAACCGTTTCACATGATTTCAAGTTGTGTTGCTCTGACTGGTTGTAGGTCTATCCTATTGCGTCCAGAGGCATTTTGATGAACGCCTTTTGGAACAAGGAAATTAATTGTGCAGTTCCAGACCCATGTGCATTTACGAAGCATTGCGCATTGGTCTGGCGATGCCAGGCTAACGGAATGCCTGACTGTCAAGACAATCTACTCGCATTAAGTCAAATGATGTTTTGTGTGCATCTGGAAAGCCTCCTGTGCTTGTGCTATTTGTCTGATGAACATCGTATGCAAATTCCATAAAAGATATTGCTATTTATTATGATTATTCTTCTGTACTCTCCGAGTGTGCAATCGTATGGTAGAATCAGGAATGTTGAAACAGAAATAATTTCTAATCATGTATGCTGACGATTTGTAATACAAGCAGAACGAAGACTGAAGTCAGGACTGCTCGCCCGGCGTATTCTGGTTGGCATCCCATGAGTTGCATTACCACCTCTTTCTGGATTTAGGGAGTAATCTCACCAACACAGGCAGGAAAGGAAGTGACATGGAGTGGGTGTGCGATGTAGAACTCCAAAACTGTACATCCGGAGGCGGGCCCCTATGTCCGGAGGCAGACCCCTACGTCCGGTGGTGCCATGTTTTTGTCTGCAGTTGGACCCTTCTCACTGGACTGGCCGAAAACATAGCTAACTGTTTGTTTACAACCTGACATCAAAGCATAGTCAACCAATTAAGATGATAAGATTAAGAAATATAACAATGTATTTCGGAAATATATTGTTACTTTAAACTTAAATAACGTTCATTGCTGAGCATTTTGTGAAACTTAAATCATTATATTTTGTCCGCTTTGAATATGGGAATATTGTTTTGAGCTGGGAATGTAAGCCTTGAGTTTTGAGACTTGTTGGTTGGCCACTTGAGACTAGAATAAACAAGTTGAACCAATATTTTGTGTGTGGTTTATTCAATTGCTTAGTAAACAATTCATGATTTATTAGATTATTATTTGAAGTTGGATAAGATTTACAATGATCCTGTGATAAACATGTGGGATAAAAAAATAAAGCCTGAACTTCACAGTGTTGCAAAGAAATGGGAACATCAAAATATTTAACAATAAGTAACCCTTACTTTTTTAAATGGTAATCAGAAAAAGGAATTATGTGAACTTTTTCACCAAACAACAACTAACTCATAACTAATTACAAATTTCCAGAAACTAGCACAACACTGATAGCCACATGAGATTTTTTGCAAATGTTTAAATTAAGCTTTGGGGGAAAATGATGTGTGAATTTATGCTGTATATTTGCAACTTGGATGGATGGATGGATGGATACAGTCAAATCACTTGATAATAAAAAAACGAGTTGACAGAGTTTCCATAGAACATCGAGCTGTTTTTCTAGCAAGTAGTTGTTACCTACCACAGGTAACATTAACGTTCCACTTCTGTCTCCTGGTGTGATGCGGAATGATGGGATGACTGTATCCTTCAAGAAAAGTTTCTTTGTTCGGGATGACAGTTCAAGTTTTTCAAAATAGTCTTCCCGTTGGAAATGATCTGAGCAAACTAAATACCTTTTTATAACTTCTACCGGTGTGTTGAGATCCATGTTCACAGCAAGTAGCCATAGTTTCAACCGCTCCGGATTCTTGAATGGAATTCTGTGAAACATTATACCAGACCATTTTCTCTGCCTATTTTCGCATGTTTTCACAGCACACTTACGACCCATGCTAACGTCTCTTGTGAAGTAAATAGTGATGTGTTTTTCACGAACGATTCGTTCATTTTGAACGAATCTTTAAAATGACTCGGGACTAACGAGTAGTCTCAGAGAGTCGTTCATTTTGGTGCGCATGCGCAACAACAGTTGTGTTCGAGTCATTCTTTTATTTCTTTTAACATAGTTTGTATAGGAAACAGAAATTAATAGCTCAACTGGGTCTTCGGGTCCGGGTCTGAGTCTTTCGTTAAATTTTCACGTGATAGCTCGGCACAGAAAAGAGAAATTCTTAGTTCGCCATAGTTATGTAGTCACGACTGCGCCGATTCACTCACTGTGATAATTACGTCACCTCAAAGCAGTTGCAATATACTCCTTTACTGAAACGTGATGTGTTGTTTTTAGCCAAAAAATTACAACATTGATATAACTTTAAGATGTATTTATTTAAAATCAGGTTGTCCCATACAGCCAAATAACAATCACACTCGAACTACAACTAAATCACACAATACTGCAGAATAAACTGTCTAATATAATAAACTGGTTGTATTTTTGTTTGATTTGACAGTAAACTGTAAAGTGAAAAACAGAAAAAAACTTACCCAAAGCCAGTAATAATAATTTGTGAACCAATTCAATCATTTCTGTTTTCTATGCTACGCCTAGCAGTCATGTGAAAAGTAAATGAAAGACTTGAAAGACAGGACAGGAAACAGAAATGAGTAGTTCACCCCTCGACTGGGTCTTCGGGTCTGTCTGATTAACTCGTTCAAATGATTAGTTCACCCCTCAAATGGATCTTCGGGTCTGTCTGAGTAATTCGTTCAAAAGGTTAGTTCACCCCCCGAATAGATCTTCGGATCTGTCAGAGTAATTCGTTCAAAAGATTAGTTCACCCCTCGAATGGATCTTCCAATCTTTCAGAGTGATTCGTTCAAAAGATTAGTTCACCCCTCGAATGGATCTTCGGGTCTAAGGGTCGATTCCAATCCATATTAAAGAAGGGTACTTCATGAAGGTTCCTCGCGCGAGTGGCCACTTTTGTGACATTTTATTCGTCATCATCGAGTGGACTTGATGGAGAGGCAGGGAGGCGAGGTGGGACTTAACTTTTCAAATTGGAACCAACTCGTCCTTCACCAGCAAGAAAAAACCAATCACAATGGAAAGTTTTACAGCAGTAACATGTGGCTTTTACTATCTTCAATTACTCCAAATAACCCATGGGAAGATTATGAGAAGAAGAAGACGTTGTAGTTATATTTGGTTAACTTTTGAATATAAACTATTTGCTATGCTATATTTTAGCATAAAGCTACCAAAGTGAAATAGTTATAAAAATAAATCAGTTCTAGCTAATTTGTAGTAATAGAGAGAACGAAAACGGTTAATTTGAAATGGTGAAGAACCTTTCAACCTGTGTTCGTTATTCATCGCAAAGAATTCTGGGGCAGATTCAGTTAAAAGTCAGCTTTGATGCGCCCTTTGCTGGAGGAGGCATAGAAGGTTCCATGTAGCCACTCGCTCTCCGCTTATAAGCAATTGGAATGACACTCAATATGGCGGCGCGCGTTCACGTCGAGGAGAAGTGGTGAGTGTCGAGGAAAAGTCGGCTGGACGTGCCTGGAACACCTCCCTAGGGAGGCGGCCAAGTGGCATCCTTACTAGATGCCCGAACCACCTCAACTGGCTCCTTTCTACGCAAAGAAGCAGCGGCTCTACTCCGAGTCCCTCACGAATGGCTGAACATCTCACCCTATCCCTAAGGGAGATGCCTGCCACCCTCCGGAGGAAACTCATTTCCGCCGCTTGTATCCGCGATCTCGTTCTTTCGGTCATGACCCACCCTTCATGACCATAGGTGAGAGTAGGAACGAAGATAGACTCGGTAGATTGAGAGCTTTGCCTTCTGGCTCAGCTCTCTCTTCGTCACAACGGTGCGATAAAGCGACTGCAATACCGCACCCGCTGCTCCAATTCTCCGGCCCATCTCTCGATCCTTTTTCTCCTCACTCGAGAACAAGACACCGAGATACTTGAACTCCTTCACTTGGGGTAAAGACTCATTCCCTACTTGGAGTAGACAATCCATCGGTTTCCTGCTGAGAACCATGGCCTCAGATTTGGAGGTGCTGATCCTCATCCCAGCCGCTTCACACTCGGCTGCGAACCGATCCAATGAGTGCTGCAGGTCGCAGACCGATGATGCCATCAGGACCACATCATCTGCAAAAAGCAGTGATGCAATCCTCTGCCCACCAACCCGCAGCCCCCCTCCCCCGCGGCTACGCCATGAGATCCTGTCCATGAATATCACAAACAAGATAGGTGACAAAGCGCAGCCTTGGAGGAGGCCAACCCTCACCGGAAACAAGTCCGACTTACTGCCGAGGACCCGGACAGAGCTCTTGCTTTGGGAGTACAGAGATTGGATGGCCCTGAGTGGAGACCCCTCACCCCATACTCTCGCAGCACATCCCACAGTATCTCCCGGGGAACCCGATCATACGCCTTCTCCAAATCCACAAAACACGTGTAGACCGGATTGGCATACTCCCAGGCCCCCTCAAAGATCCTCGCGAGGGTAAAAAGCTGGTCCGTTGTTCCACGACCATACCGGAAACCGCATTGTTACTCCTCAATCCGAGGTTCGACTATCGGTCGAACCCTCCTTCACGAGAGATCAGGAAACATAATTTAGCAGTTCACCCTTAGGTACTGAGTCTTTCGTTCACTTGTAACGTGACTGCTTCATGCTTAAATTATGACAACGTTCAAAATCGTTATGGATTTTTGGATTATTACACGTCAGTTCACATTACCCCCCCCCCGCTGGGATCTCTGTGCGCAGCAGGTAAAATAGTTCCCTCGTCTTAGGCTGCCAACCCGATACAAGGTAAAACTATGGTTCCGCATTGAAACAATAGATCCGACCTCTTATCTGTTTCAATAACGTCTCGCTTTTACATTTTCACTTCTACACGTTTGAAATGCAGAAGATTTTAGTAGAAATATTCTATCAGATAAATATGTTCAAGACAGCTTATTCATTTTTTCTTTGTAGCCTGCCTTTAATAATGTTCTAAATATCAGAGATCACAAATCCAAACATATAACGCATATTTGAAAAAATAAAAGTAATTGTTTGCAAGCTACTGTTATGAATATAAAACATACAAATAAACTGGGTTTTACCTTATCCCTTGACAGTAAAGGAAAGTTATGAAAAATAAAACCTTGGTTTACTTAAAGAAGCAGTATGTAAGTTTGAATTTCTAGCAATAAATTTCATTTTTTATGTTTTTTTTATGTTTATTACATACCTCCTGGAAGATGTCATTAAACCAAATGCTCAGAGAGAAGGTGCGCAATGTATGAGCGCCCTTGGCCCTGAATTCAGCTTTTAAAAAATCTAGGAACGACCGCCTCTCCCCAACCAATCAGGAGAGTTTTTGCAAGGAGTAAGGGCCACCTGCCTGTCAATCACCTCGCGTGCACACCAAGGTAAAATCCCTGTTTACAGCATCACCCTTCAAACAAGCTTGTTGTTACAATTCACGTTGCAGGCAAAAGTAGCAGCAGTGTGAACTAGTTGCAAGGCGGTTGAAGTAGTTGCATGTCGTCGCCAAAGACTTGGTTTATCAAATCGCCAAGTGCAGTTTTAGAACGTTAGGAAGTATCGCGCCAGATTTATGTCAAAAAGGCATTATTCGTTTACATGCATGTTGGATATACTCGGCAACATAGTAGCTATGGTGCAAATCGCAGCTAAATAGAAACGATCGTCATGCACTAGCTCATACTAATAGGGGAATCAAATTATGAAATTGTTTTTATTAACGTTAGCTTACTGTATGTCCTTACTATGGAAACGGTCATTTGTGTCTGTGCTCGTGTCTTTGCACTTAGTTTTAGAGCGTTTACGGTTAGACGTTCGGGATCCTTTTGTTTCCAAAAATATGCACAGCATACACATGATTCATGAAACACTGCCTTTCTCAGGCTCAATAACTCAAGTCAGAGCGCGCACGGGCACGTGTGGGATGGGCCATTGAGGCATAGGAGGGACCAAAGACTCAGGAGGTTGGCCTTTTTGAGTGTTGTGATTCAAATTTTTACCATTTTATCCCTAATTCTCTAGAACTACATACTGCACCTTTAACATTTAAATATGCCTTGTCACAGAAAATTATGTAACATATATGTACCAATAATTACAACCAATAGGATTTACATGCAGTCAGCAATCATAGAAAGGTTCTCGAAAATAGTGTTTCATCCATTTACAAACTTTCCATCTGTCTGGTGAAAACACTTTTCAATTGCCCGCAACCAATGAATAAAAGTTATTTAATAAAACATGAAAACCACCATTAAAGTAGGTTTTATTTAGCTAACGCTTTGTCATGACAGGCTTTCTCTCCTTTCAAATCGTCCCATTGTTCCCGTCTGCCCTGTGGAAGACCTTCCCATCAGGCTGCTCTATCCATGTCAGTTTAATGCCTGCAGTCACCCCCATGTCCTCCAGTCTCTGTTTCAACTGAAGAACAGATAAACATTTTCAACTACACAAAAATCCTTTCAGAAAAAATACAAATCATTAACACGTGTGGTTTAAACAATGTCTTTTTATACTAAAGTTAGTTCATATACTATATATACTGTAGTTCTACCAGAACATGGCTGATCTATTGTTAGCATGTCTTCATTACATTGTGCTCTGTTATCTTTTTCTCTGCCCAAGGCAAGCAACGTTCTCTGGCGAATAATAGGTATCAGCGATTGTATAAAAGACACAGGCTGTGTAGAAAATGTTCACACACACACACACACGTAATATTGAGTATATGATCATAATATTAGAATTTTATCAACCCCCACTATACAATTGACAAGCGATTTACACTGAGGCTGGACTCACCTGCTGCAAGATGGCCTGGGTCACAGTGGGGTTGTTCAGGTTCACATTGGAGCTCTCCAGGGTCAGCTTTATTCTGCCCTTCTCCGCAGGGACTTGGGAAAACAAGACAACATCACAATAAACGTCCTGCTTTTAGCTCCCACACTGTCAGGTCAAATTTGGTTCACAATCAAACACAATCAAAAATAGTAAAAATGTCCAGCCATTGTAGCCTTCACGTGAACGTTCTCCTCAGACAAAGTCAAGGAAATTGGTGTTTATACTGTTCGTATTGGTAGAAATATGAAGTTAATATGCCATTAACTGTAAGTAACTTTGATATGAGGCTCTACATTTTTTTCTAGTCAATTCAGATTCATGATCTTAACTCACCACTGTAACAGACAAATGGGAAGTTTGTATTACAAGGCCTGTCCTGCCATAAGCCGGACAGGGATGCAGCACAGCTTTCTGTCCCACTCCCATTGGGCTCTCTGAAACTCCAGTTTTCAAATGAGGATTTGCTTCCATCGGACCATGATGTCCAGGGCTTTCTAAAAAGCCCGATCCAGACATATTGTTGAACGGCTACCATCGCATGTATCTTCTGGTTCTCAGTCTCGTTCCTCACACTGGCCAGGTCTGTGTAGTGCTCCCTGCAGTAGTTCTGAGCAGCTGTCCAGCTCATTGGTTGCGTGACAGATACAAACATGGAAGTCCCTGTTCACGATAAATGTTATTTAGTGTCTGAATTAAAATGGTAAGTGTTTCTTTCTACATCTGACTATATTGTAACTAACCAAAGGGAATGGCTTAATAGTTAGGCAGCACTCAACTGAGCTAATCAAGGTGGAAATGGTTATTTACTGTACATTAAAGGTTTGTTGCATGCACACAAAACATATTTGTATTTGTCATCTTTGTACCAGGTTGAAACTTGACTGGAATCTTTTGGGTCCAATGGACTCGACACGCTACTGTATAAATTCAGCAATGAGTAAGTAAAGCAGCTTTTGCCATGAGTTTATCAGAAAACGTACCGTTTCTGTTTCCACTATTGTAGCAGGCGAAATTAAATGCTGAGTCACACGAAAATTGAGACCACCACCCCTGATCATCCATCCTCCCACACAACGGAAGATCTGGGTAAGGTTGTCCATTGAACCAGTTTGAATACGTTATCTCTTTCCCTTGGTATAATGTCTCATTTGACAAAGACCACTGCCAGCTTTTGAAACCATCATACTTCCCTATCCAGACCGGTCTACTAGATCCAGCTATTTTAATGAGTGTAGTGGTGTCCTCCATGTTGTCCAGTGTGGCTAGGTCAGTGTACATCTGTCTGCAGTAGCTCTGGGCTTCAGTCCAGTTCATTGGCTTGTCGACAAAGTAGTACTTTCGAAGAAGGCATGTGGAGAAGGAACACAGCCCTATGATGTAATAAATTATATACATTATTTAATGTTATATCAATGTATGTTATAAATGTATGTGTGTGTGTGTGTGTGTGTGTGTGTGTACACACATAAAATTTATAAAGTTAAACACACACATGTTTATACATTGTATATATTTATAAATGTAATTAACAATATATATATGTATATATAGTTATGTATAGTTACATATAGTTATATACTACAATTCAATAGTATGCATGAATTTAAACTTGCAGAAAGTCACATAATAAGTTTTTAATAATGCTCAAGTCTTACTCTTAGCAATCATAGTTATAAAGGAAACACGTTAACCATTCCCCAATGAAAGTCAATACATACACACACACCTGAGAAAAGTGTAATACTCAGTAAAGTTGTTTTCCTCATGTTGCAGGACATCAATGCTTTACTGCTTCAACAAAGGAAATGGGGTGTTTTCAACTGTAGCCTACATTTAAATACTTGATTTCCAAGTAATACTGGGAATTGTTTGTGCTCCAAAGAAACATGTGACTCTTAAGGAAATGTTTCCCAGTATGTAAAGTAGAACTATTTTGTTTAGATAACACCACCATCTTTCTTGTGAGGCCATTTTGTCTGCAGCCATCTGCCAAACCATACTATATTTAAAGTAAAAGAATAAAGTTGCCTAGTAACTGTTCCTTGTGAACGTTTTACCCTATAGTTTGCCAAAGATAAGCAATTGTAGTGATGCTATTCAATACTGTTTAGAAACTTGACTTTTGCCAGAACGTTAGTTATGTGATTGCGTCATGCAATCACATACTGTTACCGGAAAGTCATATTATTATTATTATGTGATGCGTCAGTGATGTAAGACACTGTACACTGAATGTGAGTTAGGTTGTATTTGTTTAAGTTAAAAAGAATTGTGGTGACTTGAATTGGATAGTGGCGGTTAACATCTATCAAAAAGCTTTTACGTTTTTCAAGGCCCCACAAATGATAGCTCACTGATAATACTGCAAAAGATCATTAGGTTAGGACTTCTCACGCTATACCATGCTTAGCCAGACCTAGTGGAAGTACCGTCAACAAGGATTTCATTGTGCCTTGTTTATACTGCTGCTTACTGCATGTTAATTCTATTTGTCCAAGTGGACGTTATCTAGCTGAAGTGTTCTTAGCTAACAATTTTTCCCTTAAAGGCACCATAAATGATTGCTTGCTGAAAAACAAACTCCTTTATTTGTCACCATAGTGCGACTGAAATGGCGAAATCCAACATGACAAAGTACTGTCAGAATGAACAAACTGTCTTATACATGTAGGCTGTTTAAACAGGTTGCAGCACAGTCACTAATATTATTTAAAATGCATTTCAATGGTAAAAGAATCAGTATTGAACAAACAATAACACTCAAGACAATAAACTGCTGCTGATTTTATGTCTGCAGCGCTGTACACGTGTGATATGCCGTTCAGAAGCCTTAACGCGAGGTTGAGCCAACACAAGAACGTAGGGGAGACTGGGGACGGTTGCAGCATTTTTTGCATTTCTCTGTTACTCTGAGACTAATTGACATAAACCAGCCAAACATATTGAACTTATATCTGTCTTCTAATTACCCATGCAATTTAAAGATGACTACATAATATTTATATGAATGGAAGAAGTCAGATGTTGCAACTGGCCCCAAGTGGGTGTTTACACTTGTGTTCAGTTCAGCGCTGTCCACCAACACATGAGGACGTAGTAGTGCTGCAGCAGTTATTTTAGAGGGCTGGCCACCCGCACTGCCTGGTTGCTGATGGTGGAAACGCAATCACATCGCATTTGCTCAGGGAAATGCATTTTCTAGTTAAAATGTATTATTCGTGGCTGGTAGGAAAAACGATTAGGTCTGTGGTGATTTTTTTTAACACAGTAACTACGGCCACTTTACAAGTTGTCAACAATCCGTAAAGGGGAATTTCACCCAAAAACAACAAAGCTATTTTTGTAAACAACCTGGACAAGTGTGCAAAGTTTTATAATTGTGTTCTATATTCCTAACACTGCTGAAAATGATGTCATAGGGTGTATTGTTTGGATTTTCAATCCTAAAAGTAAGTTGTACTAAAATTAAGAAAACATTGAGTCAACTCAATCAATCCCTATTAAAAGGTTTGGTCAACTTTTATGCTTTTATTCATTGGAAAATCTCCTAATGCACTTAGACAGAAAGAGACAATTTTATGTAAGCTAAGTATAAACAAGTATTTTCCTTAAAATACATAATAGTTAATACATACAAAAATACATAATATTTTTGAGTAATTTGGTCTGATTATGAGTTCTTTGAATCATATTTGCAGAAAACGTGTCTTGAATCAATCAGTTGACTATAGTATTCGAAAAGAATCATCGAAAGGCTGGTTAATTTACTTAAAAAATGAAACAAGTGGCGTTTTGACATTGATACCACAAGAATTACTCAGAGTTAAATAACATATGAATCAATTAATATTATGAAAGAAGGTACCATCGCAGATGACCCCAGCATCTTCAACGTGTCTACAGTCATGGGTTTCTATCTTTTGATGGCCACATTCAGATAGACAAGTCTCATTCCCTACACACTTAACTTCATCCAACCAGATTTTGTCGCTGCCCTGACCAAAGAAGGCCAATTGTAGAGCAGACCTTGCTGTTCCACATTGTAGCTGTCGACACACCACGGTGGCGTCCATTAGGTCCCAACTGTCATCACACACCGTCCCCCACTGACCAGCATGATAGACCTCCACTCTGCCCGAACAGGGGTTGTCAGAACTGTTGTTCACCAATCTCACTGGAAAACTAATTACTAGCAAAAAAAAAAACTTATTGATGATAACTTAGCCTTCACTTGCGCACGAGATAGACAAGTAATGCACACAAGTTTGCTGAATGTCATTTACTTCTTGTTTCATCATTACTCGCAACTTATAGTTATTATATTGGGGGGGGGGGGGCAAAAAAGGAAGCACAAAACAGTTGGTACATTAACAATAATATGCACAAACAACACAAATATAATACATTTTAATAAAAAATACTACATGATTGTATTGTAATTACAGAAAGGCTAAGAAAGGCCACCAATACATTACATGGTAAAAGTCTGTTAAAATTAAACTAACTTAACAAAGATTTCTGGAGAAAACTTAACGTATGGGATTAATATTTAAATTTTCTTCATTAAAGCTCAGTTTAGTCATTGCAAATTAAATAGAACATGACCAGGAAAGAACTGACCTGAAACCACTGTGCTGATGAGGATGACCGTTCCCATTGAGATGTGAGACATGATGTTGCAACGAAAAATGCTGTGTTCTGGTGTTTTTAGGACTACTTAAAAAACCCTTCCCTGACGCTTTCCCCCCTCCTTTCCCTGTACATGTTCTTGTGTTGCACTGTCCTTGTCAATATGTATGACTTATTTGAGTATTATGTAAATTTTCATGATAACGTGTTCGTCTTTATGAATGTTTGTTTTATCCAGCATGGAAAATGAAAGTGGCTTGGCTATATGTGTTTAAAGGTTTTGACATTTTTGTAATTATGGATTTTGTGTAGATATTGTATTGTGAAATTATTAACATTGTGGGCTACAGCTCAGAGCATCAGAGTTGGTGGTATAGATAGGCCCTGTCACTCTGCCTATCAGTTCAGATGATGCACAGTATTTCACTTTCCGCAAGTCATTCTTACATACAATAAATTGTACCAGATATATCATTATTGTGGTTTTTGTTGTTTTTTAGTTGATATTCCTATCATTATTGTGATATATCATTTTTGTTGTTTTTTAGTTGATATTCCTATCTTGGTAAAAAAAGAAAGTTGTCACTTAAAGACTTCATGAACAATCAAAAGTGACAAAGGCCATTTTACAATGGTTTGTTTCTGAAGATGTAACGACTAACCTCCACAGACATTCAATTCTTGCATCAGCACAAAAGTCAAAATTAAACTTTGACTGACAAAATTGTTTAAAAAATTTGACCCTCCATCTGTTAATAACGTTTTTCTGTGAGATATAATGTTTTTACAATGTGATTTTTAACTTTCCACAATCCCTGGTATTAAATTAAGACACCATACGGACCTATGTGTGCATACTTTGAAGTTTTATAAATACGCTGAGATGTAGGCCTATAATCAACAACTACTACTACCACTGACCGGGTATTTACAACCCAGAGGAGGGTATTGGAATCGGGAATACTGCTATGACCCAGCAGTTGGGTCAGTAACAGTGGGAAATGTCTTTGTTTATGCCAACCCAGCTGCTGTGTTACACAAAACAACCCATATCAAGACAAATAACTCATAATAATGACCCAACAGTCATAACCCAGCAATTGAGTTATAAAAACAACCCATCATTTTTAAGAGTGTAGCTACTGAGCAACACTGTAGTATTTCATAACCACGAACACTGACTTTTGTACACAAACCGTGCAATACTAACATTGGGGATTTAATTTTTTTAAGAATTTCACATGAAATATGAAACAATTTGATGACTGAACGACATAATGAGTCCTTTCAAATAAGCACTTTGGCACTGTTGTCATTGTTATAATACCGTCTTTGACATTACCGCTTTTGTAATGTGTTTATATCACATTGAAAAATATATATTTTATATTTCATATTTTAGGCTTAATTTTAAGATTGGCTTAAAATGTCAACATCATGTAAACTACCTAAAATTCTGCAAAATATATATACAGTACTGTGGATACGTTTTAGGCACGGAATGCTGTCTTGAATGTGAAGGGTGATCACACCAAATGTTGATTTAATACAGATTTGCTTTGCCCTCATATTGTATTTTATGAATTGATTGATTCCTAACTTGAAAGACTTCACACCGGCCTAAAACCTTTGCACATTACTGTATATAAATCAACCAGGCCGATAAATAAGACTGAGACGAAGGTTTTTCTCTCTCTAGCTATCGTTTAAGTCAGGACTGTGGGTTAACCGGCAGCCGGCAGGAATATGGTAAACACGTTCTATTGTAATTAAACTATTCCTAAAATATTTAGTTCTAGACATATAATTGACTGACTGCAGAATGTCTTCTTAAGTGGACCGGTTAGGTGAGGTTTGGCGAGAAAGAAAGTAAAGCAAACTAAAAACATTCTCCGTAGGTCCTTGAATCTGCGCGCGCGCAGTTGGTTGAGCGCAAGCTGAAGGAAACTGCCTCAAGTAAGTCTGTGTGTTTTTAAAAGTACAAGTATTATTACCACTACTAATAGATCATTTACGAAATTTTAATATAGGCCTACAACTACGTATTAAGTTGTTGTTGGCATCCCTAAACAGAACATGGGAAATCGAGTAAATTATTTCGATCAAGAGGTCGATCAAGTCCCATCTCGATAGACACAAATACACGCGTATTTCATCTTCTTATAAGAAGCATTTTGAGTGGGTAGGTGAGCTAAGTTGTGTCCGTGGAATGCTGCTCTGTGACAGCATTAGGTTCTCCCCTTGTCTTTTATGTCATATGACCTCATTTTGATATCTGGACTGTGCACACACACACACACACACACACACACACACACACACACACACACACACACACAAACACAAATATATAGACGCAAACACACATATGCCCTGTCCTCACCAACACAAAGAGGTTAGGGGTTGGAGATGCTGCTTGGAGATGAAAGTAATGGTTCAGACATGGTGGTGATGAGCGTCCACACAGTCAGATATGAGATGGAGGGAGGGAAAGAGAGAGAGATGGAGGGAGTGACGGAGGGAGGGAGGTAGGCAGACAAACTAACAAAAGTCACACTGGAAGGATAGGCAAACGAGGGATTTTTGAAAGAGCAGTAAAGAGGACCAAGCAGAGTGGACGAGAGAAACATGATATAAAAAGAAAACAGACATCTGACTGTTTACAAAAAGGTAAAACCGATATGGAAGTTTGTCATGTATCGTGCCTCTGTTGTAGTTTGGTAGTCGGTTACTAATCAACATGAACTAGCTAATAACTAGCTGACCTGTTCTCTATTTAAACTGTGATTTACCAGTGATAGCTATCTCACCTGTTAACATGTGCGTGACTCGATTGAAACAGGGTTGTTAATCGCCCACTGGACTTATATGCTTAATGATAAGAAGCGTATCTTATGTGCCTGTATGGTCCAGGGCTTTTGTGTGATGAGTGTCGTGTGTGAGGTGTATTAACAAGCAAGGTTTTTTTTTTCACTTGTGCATTCTGCATAATGTCTAGAACACAAAGTCAGTATTATTTTCAATATATCTGATCATTTTACCTGCACATGAAAGAGACAGATACACAGAGAGAGCTAGAGCTTGATAGCGAGAGTGTGAGGGGAGAGGGAGCGAGAGAGAGAGTGAGTGAAAAAGAGATTGAGCGTGAGGGAGAGAGGGTGAGAGAGAGTGGAAGAGAGAGAGAGAGAGAGAGAGAGAGAGAGAGAGTGCTGCTGGTGTGAGGGTGTGTCCGACATGTCAGCATTCAGGGGAAAATTTAATGGATCAAACATAATATGTGGTTGTGTTGTGCAAGTGTGTGTGTCTGTGTGTGTGTGTCTGTGTGCGTGTGTATGTGAGTGTGTTTGTGTATGTGTTCGCTGGCCGAACAGGTTTTTTGAAAACAATGGGGAAATGACTGAGAGATGACTGAGAAAGGAATGAGAGAAATGTGTCATCAAAGTGGAATAAAAAAACTGAACAAGATAATTTTTTTTTTTTTGGTGCTTCATTCATAACAGCAAAGCAGTCAATGTGGTAGGCTTTTTCAAACTCGGACAGTAACTGAGAACTGTCAAACCTTTTACTGTCAACTTGTAATGATGAGGATATTTATCTTTCTAGCTTTACAGTCACCCGAGGTGGACTACAAATACCACAAAATGTCTTCATAACAACAGGTAAAAGGACTTTGAGAGACCGGAGGCAAAGCGTGATCGCCATTTCTATCTTTGGCTCATAACGTTTTAACAAAGGAGCTGGATTCTTTAAGTATTATAAGTCGTTTGTAGCCTTGAGTTTTCAAAAGCTGCAAGTGGTTTTGTTTTGTTTTTTATTTATTTTAACTTACTGGAATATGTTACCGAGTTAATCGAGGAATGGGAAAATGTAATCGGCAACAGCAAAATACACAAGTTAACATAAAAGGGTGCTTAGATGGACGTACAGGCGGCCAGACAAACAGGCACCCAGTAAGACGGACGGACAGAAAAAAGCAGCAGACAGACAGCAGAGCAGAAAGAGACTACCGTCTGGCATAACAAGCCGCGATGCAGGACGACTCCCAGGGATACATGGTGATCAGTGGAAC
>JAPMUY010004241.1:162500-167500 GCA_026901105.3 Galaxias olidus
CAATCCCATGATTTGAACTCTATTCTAGTCTATTCTATAGAGTCTAGTCTAGTCTAATCGAGTCTACTGGAACCAATCTGATTTCAAACTGTGTCAGAGCCCACATGACCACCTGTCATGTTAACCCACTCTCATTTCTTTCTATGTGCAGTAAGCTAAGGGAAGCCACAGACGTCGAAATCAGCATGAGAGTGGGCGTGCATTCTGGCAATGTTTTCTGTGGCGTCATTGGCTTGCAGAAGTGGCAGTATGATGTGTGGTCACATGACGTGACTTTAGCCAATCATATGGAGTCTGGAGGCTTAC
This sequence comes from Galaxias olidus, assembly GCA_026901105.3. Lineage (NCBI taxonomy): Eukaryota > Metazoa > Chordata > Actinopteri > Galaxiiformes > Galaxiidae > Galaxias > Galaxias olidus. The sequence goes on from JAPMUY010004241.1 coordinate 162,807, forward strand.
CGGGGTAAGGGACTTTTATTTACATTTAGATGATGGATTCTGTGGAGTTCACAATGTATTTTAAAGCGATACTTCACCAATTTATTTATATACAGTAACAGTCAAAAGTTGGGACACTTTCCCCCTTTCACAATCAAACAGCAGTGTCAAACCAGTTGGGAAAATTATTATATTGTGTCATAGAGAGTGATTTCAGAAAGGGAAAGCAGGGATTGGCCCAGGCTCTTTTGAGCAGGGGAGGAGAACTGCTGACCCGGACTGGGGATATCGTCAAGCGGTGGAAAGAGCACTTTGAGGAACTCCTTAACCCCGCCAACACGTCCTCTGTGGAGGAACTCGGGGGAAGTCTCAGCCATATCCCTGGCAGAGGTCACTGAGGTAGTTAGGAAGCTCCTCAGCAGCAAGGCGCCGGGTTTGGATGAGATTTGCCCCAAGATGCTGAAGGCTCTGGACATTGTTGGGCTGTCTTGGTTGACACGCCTCTTCAGTGTTGCGTGGAGGTCGGGGACAGTACCATTGTAATGGCAGACCGGGGTGGTGGTTCCCATTTCTAAAAAAGGGGAGCGGAGGGTGTGCTCCAATTATCGGGGTATCACACTTCTCAGCTTACCTGTGGAAGCTTATGCCAGGGTGCTGGAAAGAAGACTCCGACCGATTGTCGAACCTCAGATCCAGGAGGAGCAATGCGAATTCCGTCCTGGTTGTGGAACAGTGGACCAACTCTTTACCCTTGCGGGGCTGTTTGGGGGGGCATGGGAGTTTGCCCATCCAGTCTACATGTGTTTTGTGGACTTGGAGATGGCCTACGACCGTGTCCCCTGGGGAGTCCTGTGGGGGGTACTGCGGGAGGATGGGGTACCGGGGCCGTTGCTACGAGCCATTCGGTCCCTATATAACTGGAGTGAGAGTTGTGTCCGTATACTCGGCACAAAGTCAAATACGTTTTCAGTGGGTGTTGGACTCCGCCAGGGCTGCCCCTTGTCACCGGTTCTGTTTGTGATTTTCATGGATAGAATCTCAAGGCGTAGCCGGGGGAGGAGTGTGTCCAGTTTGGGGACCTCAGAATTGCTTCTCTGCTCTTTGCAGATGATGTGGTTCTGTTGGCTTCTTCAGACTGTGACCTTCAGCATGCACTGGAGCGGTTTGCAGCTGAGTGTGAAGCGGTCGGGATGAGAGTCAGCACCTCCAAGTCTGAGGCCATGGTTCTCTGCCGGAAAACGGTGGAGTGCTCTCTCCGGATTGGGATTGAGTTGCTGCACCAAGCGAGGGAGTTCAAGTATCTCGGGTTCTTGTTCACGAGTGAGGGAAAAATGGAGCGTGAGATTGACAGGCGGATTGGTGCAGCATCAGCAGTGATGCGGGCATTGTACCGGACCGTCGTGGTGAAGAAGGAGCTGAGCTGAAAGGCGAAACCCGCTTTTTACCAGTCGGTCTACGTTCCAACACTCTCCTATGGTCATGAGCTTTGGGTAGTGACAGAAAGAATAAGATCGCGAGTACAAGCGGCTGAAATGTGTTTCCTCCGTAGGGTGGCTGGGCTCAGCCTTAGAGATAGGGTAAAGAGCTCGGTCATCCGGAGGGAGCTCGGAGTAGAGCTGCTGCTCCTTCGCGTCGAAAGGAGCCAGATGAGGTGGTACGGGCATCTGATTAGGATGCCTCCTGGGCGCCTCCCGTTGGAGGTTTTCCGGGCACGCCCTACTGGTAGGAGACCTCGGGGTAGACCCAGAAAACGCTGGCTAGATTGTATATCTCGTCTGGTCTGGGAACGCCTCGGGATCCTCCAGAAGGATCTGGAAAGCGTTGCTGGGGATAGGGACATATGGAATACCGTGCTGAGCCTGCTGCCACCGCGACCCGGCCCCGGATAAGTGGCAGAAAATGGATGGATGATCCTACGACTCGAACTTGTTCAATATAAGTACTTAATTTAGCCTAAACAACAACTTATATTGTTTCAGAAAATTAGCGAACCATCCCTATCCTTTTCTATCAAGACAATCATTTACATTTAAGATAAGAATTATACATTTATTTCAATACGACATTCATGCCCAAGTCTTTTTCCCAACAGGCGAGTTCATATTACACAGGAGACCTTTAAGCACCTGGACGGAACGTACCAAGTAGAGGATGGAAACGGGGGGAGTCGGGATGAACATTTAAAGGGCAGGAAAACCTACCTAGTGATTGACCCCCAGAAGAAGGAAAGTTTCTCCAAGAAGTTTGAGGTGTGTAATAATTATAAAAATGTAAATGGCAGGCTTTACTACTAAGCTGTGTTTATGCGTGTGTAAGAAAGAGTTCCTTTGTAAGTCTTTGCTATAATTCAAATATTTCTGAAAACCTTTCTGAGGCTAATCCACATAAATGAATGTGTTGCTCTCTGTACTGGTTGTGTTTGTTTGAAAGTGTTTTAATCTCTCCGTTGGTGTGTGTGTGTGTGTGTGTGTGTGTGTGTGTGTGTGTGTGTGTGTGTGTGTGTGTGTGTGTGTGTGTGTGTGTGTGTGTGCGCGTGCTCTCGACCAATAAGTTGAGGGTGATTGACCGTAAGCAGCGGGCCTCGGTGAGGATGTCCCAGTACCTCAAGTCCTGGAAGACCATCAACCCCTTTTCTGACCTCACCAACCCGGCAACCAAAATACTGCCAACCATCCGGGCCAGCCCCCTGGGCACACGACGATCCACAGTAAGTATCTGCCCGCCCCACATTGTTCACATATTTTCTGTCTAATTCAACTCATTTGTTTCACTCGTACGTTTGAAGATTTTTGAAGTCTTGGGATATTTAAGTAATAAAACGTTTTGTTTACAATCCTTCATCTTCGTCTGCCTCACCTCTGTTAGGACTCCACATCTTCATCTTTGTCTGCAAGCGCATGTTGACAAATTTAACGTGTGTGTGTTTTTGCTTTTAGCAGAGAGCACCTGTTCAGGCCTATCGTAAAAGGTAAGTCTCTCTTCAACTCCAAAACTATGACCTACTTTAGGGAACTAAAGGCACTGTCCGTTTACAGTGCCATCCCAAAATCAGTCGGTTTACAGTCGGTCATGGACATCACAAAATCCCTGTACCAATCAAATATCCTAGACAATCAGAATGGATTTGGAGAGAAGAAAACAGGGTTACACGGGTAGTGTGTAAACCATGTAGTCTCTCTCATGCTCATATGAGTCCAATATTGTTGTGTGTGACATCGTATTTCGTATGCACTGCAGTTATTCGTATTGCTTCAGTGGCGGACAGACGTCATGATGAAAGTAGAAGTAATGTAAAAGTCGATGAAGTCGGTTTTGTTATCAGTAAAGTTGTTCTCTGACGGAATGAATTGTTCTTCAGCCCTGGTTTGGTTTTGGACGACAGCGTGGAGGAATCTCTGGACAGTGGGGAGGCTGAACGGTGAGGTTTCATGTAATTCATCAACAAATATTAAAACAAGTATACACCGTATAAATATTAAAAAAATTCATAAATAATTCATAAATAAATATTAAAACTAGTATAAATCAAAAATAAATATTAAAACAGGTATACTTCATAAATCAATATTAAACTGTAATTCATAAATAAAAATGCAAAAAACGTTTCGTTCGCAAAGTGCCAGGCTTTCCATAGGAGCCGTGTCTTTGCTGTTGTTCCTCTTTGTTTTACTGTATTTTATTTCAGGTTTTTATTGTTGGAAAGTAAATAAGAGTCTGTCCCTTTTTTTCCCATTGTGACTCTCTCTTTCTCTTCCTGACCTCAGATTTTCATCCGCCTCCATCAGCAGGAAAAAGAAAAAGCTGAACTGTCTGACTCTGTGGTTCAATGACCTGCAGCTGGAGAAGAAGGTAGGGGTTCGTCAACATGTATTTATTCATTTTATTATCTATGGTAAATTATTATCTAGTTTATATAGACAGGGGCTTGTGAGTGTCTGAACTGTCTATTCTCAACAACAAAAATATGATCAAAGAAAAAATTGTTATCATGTCAAATGGCAAGATTTTATATACATTATGAAAATGTGCAGTGTACATTACGTTCTGTGTGCCATAGTGCGTCTGCTACTGCCGCTACAAACTACCATCTGTACTGTAAACGGCTGCAAAGTATTTTTTCGTTCTTACGGCAAAATGCAGTCCGAGTAGCTTCACAACGTGTTTATTTCTTTCTCTCTCTCTTTGTGTGTGTTTGTGTGTGTGTGTGTGTGTATGTGTGTGTGTATCAGTTCCGTCTGTCTGAGGTGACGGGCCTCCACCAGGCCTTCAGCTGTCTGACTCTCATCTTCGTCACCCTGTTCATTGTCCAGATCCTGGTCTCACAGAGGTACGTGTCTCGCACACACACACATACATCAAAGATACTGTACACCCAAACACACACACACACACAAATATCCTGCAATTCATTCAGTATATATCGCCTATGTGTTTTGTCATGTGTGTGTTATTTTGTTGAAGTTTTTTTTTAGTGTCAAACCATTTTCTAATGATGTTCGTTTCCCTGTTTTTAGGAACTTTGCGATGGCAGTGTCGTACGGTGTGTCCTTCCCTGTCCTTGTGCTGATCCTCACTGTGGTTTTTACAGGCTACCTACAGGTGAACCCACTGGAGTCACTGCATGTTTACATTTACAACAGGTCCATGTGTGGACCTCACACACGCAGGCTTTCCTGTTGGTGGAGTTGTAACCGGTCTGGTTTTCTATTTGCTTG
>JAPMUY010004241.1:172500-235000 GCA_026901105.3 Galaxias olidus
CGGCTCAGGTGGTCGCGAGCCTGGGCTTCAATGTGACCCTGAGGGGCAAGATCAGCGTCAAGGGCAAAGGAGAGCTGACCACCTACTTCATCAACACAGACCAGCAGTTCCCCCGGGTCTGAGGCTTCCACGCGTAACCACAACCCGTCCTCCGTATTGACCTCCATACACACAACCAGTATTGATTAATTTATACTGTATTTACAATTGCCCGAATCACTGCCTGTATCGTTCCTTAGTCAATGCAAACACAAACTATTCATAGATGTGTAAATGTATACACAAATGCTAAGCAGATTTTTACTGATATGTTATCCAGATATGTTACTGTATGTAATTACTATGGAATTGTTAAGTGCACTACAGCACCAGTAATAGGAGGTGCCTAAAAAATTGCCTATATTTCATCAATTCTGCCGGTCTCAGAAAGCCTACTCTTACAAGCCAAAGCAGAAGTACGGAAAGATAGGAAACGACGTAAAAAAAGCACTTTTTTTAAGAGACATCTTGAGCATGCCTAGATTGACTCTAGTGTGCGTGTGTAGTGTGAGTGTTTTTGGTGTGTGTGGTGTGTGTGTGTGTGTGTGTGGGGGGGGGGGGGGGGGGGGGCTCTAGAGATATCATTGTGATGTGATGTGCCTGTTGATAACCCCAATGACTTAATTCAAAATACCGAATATTTCTAAATATATGTCTTTAAACCCATGAAGGCAACACAAATGTCTACTGTGTAGTGCCTATAGTTGCCAAAAGCAGAGAAATGCATTATTTGTGATAATACATGAATAAATTAAAAAGCCATATCAATAATATAATATACCCACTTTATTTAATACTCACTAGGTTGCAATAAAAATTACGTTTTAACACGCTGTCAAACGTTTCTATCAAGTATAAAAGATGTATTTTAAAGAGATCTGATTTTGTCTGGGTGCTTTAAAGTCTTTCAAATAATATCTGAATGTTTGAACTGTAATGAATGTGGCATTCGACAATGTGAATGTAAAATACGTAGTTTTACTAAAAGACTACTTGCCTTTCGTTATAAATATATATTTACAACAATTTGGTCACGGTTGTACAAGCAACTCATTTTGGAATTTCCCCATCTAAAACGACACGCCCCCAAATGCCACGAATGGCTAAACAATTTCCCTGTCAAACTTTTCTGAAACATTATTGGTCCACACAACTGTCGGTGTTTCTGCTTCCTGTTTTAGAGAAGTGTATAATTTACATTCATTTAAGTAAACTTTCAACTCATCTTTAAGTTCGTAACGATGGTAAGTGTTGATATTTCTTATTTAGAGTTTTAGTATATATTTTCGACTCCTGGTGTGTAATTTTCCCACCATTTACTAAAGCGTACCACTTGTTGATAAATAAGCTGACTACGTCAGTGTCTTGTCTCAGACTACAATGTGCCCACTTCTTACAACGTGCGTAGAATTGGTTATCAATTTATCCATTAAGTAAAGTTTATATTGTTCTCCTAACAATATAACGTTTGAAAAGTGATGCCGTTTGAAAAGTGATGCCTCAACGTGTGTGCTTTGTGCTCTGCTAGTGCAACCCTAACCGCCCAATCACTGTCCGCTTTCTCTCTTAAAATAATTTAGGAAATCATAAGCGTTTGATGGACAGAATTTAGTTTTTGTTTTTGTTTTGTGAGGTTGGTGTCTGAGCACACACACACACACACACACACACACACACACACACACACACACACACACACACACACACACACACACATACCCGAGTAAACAACTCGATGTCAGGTGTTCAAGAACTCAATAGGAGGCGTCGCCCCTCAAGGATGTTCATGGTAGCGTCCGACCTCAAGATTCAAGACCTCTTGGAGGGTACCATCCGCCTGAGGCGGGGGAATATCTGCCAGGAACAAGATGCGGGGAGAAGCAGAGGGGACCATCTATGGGTCAAGGTAGACCTCTCTGTATTCTTTTTCAGGCAGAACTCTATTTGTTTTTCTTGCACTCTTCTTTTGCATAACAAAAAACAAACAAAAAATATATATATTTACAACATGAGATCATAATACCCTCACCTAATATGTCATCTCCATTTTTTTTTAGGTATTAGACCTTGCCATAACGGTGAAGGTCGACAAACACTTCCTGATAGAGGTCCCTGGTGACCTGAGCGGCCTCTTGGAGCCCGTTTCTGACCCGGAGTCCCGATACAAACTGCTGAGCAACCCCAAAGATCTGCAGCGTCTGGCCGCGTTGCCTATAGGCTCGTCCCTCTGGGTACGCATTGGCCAATTGGGGGAGCTGGCAGAGGCGGAGCTTAGGTACCGGGGGCCACTCACCAGAGGGAGGAGTGCCGTGCTGTTTGGGGTGCAGCTGAAGGTATCGTGACCACCACAATGTTATTGAAGACCACATATGAGGAAGAAAAGCGAGATTAGAGTATTGTTTTGCGTCACCGCTATTTTGAAACTTTTCTTCCACCGCTGTGGTTTTGGAACTGCGCTCTGTTATAAAACCACTTTATGTCACCGGTTTCTGTTCCATAGCATATTCTATTATTATAATTGAACTAGAATAAATTAAGGTTTTTTCCCCATATCTCTCTTTATCTGCTATGATCAAATAATAATAAACAGATAATACTTTGCTTCTCTGCTATTAGCTATGGTCAAATAATAATAAAAGGAGGATATGAATCATTCAACCTCAGGTGTCTCTGTCTCCCGTCCCTCCCAGGGTTCAGCAGTAGGCAGAGGGCTGAGTAACGGCTCCTACAAAGGCCACCAGCACTTCATCTGCCCTGAGGCCTCCGCCCTCTTCCTCCCGGCTGACCAGGTCATGCTCTGCCGCCCGTCCCGCAGCTCCGACGAACACGATGTCCACAACCGAGAGCGGGAGCCCCTGAACAACGGCAGCAACAGTCACCACGGCAACGTCCTCCATCCACAACAACAACAGCAACTACTTCAGACGCATCTGAATGTCCGTAAAAGTCAACGGTTCCAGGAGCTTCCCCCCCACCCCCTGGTGGTGTCAATGCTGCCTAGGACAGCGGAGTCCGCCCCTGTCCTGTCCCAGGGGCCGGTGTCCACCCGGGTCCCCATGTCTCCGCCACCTCTCCTGGTGGGCCAGCGGGTGTGCTTCCCCCTGGAAGGCACTGTCCATGGTGGGGAGGTGCGCTACTGTGGGCCCCTGTCTGGTCGGGCCTCCCCCGGGATGCACGTCGGTATCCTACTGGTCAGTGTCTATGGAGCGGGGGAGGATGTGAGATATAGTCGTGCGTGCGTGCGTGCGTGCGTGTGGTTGTAACAGCCTAGTAAACAGTTATTACAGTATGTGCTGCAAAACTCCTTTGTTTTCATACAGTTTAATACAGTTAGGCCCAAAAATATTTGGACAGTGACACAATCTTCATGATTTGGGCTCTGCATGCCACCACATTGGATTTGAAATGAAACAACTACAACGGAATTGAAGTGCAGACTTTAAGGTTTAATTCAAGGGGTTGAACAAAAATATATGATTAAACATGTAGGAATTGTAGCTATTTTTATACAAACGCTCCCCATTTCAGGGGCTCAAAAGTAATTGGACAAATAAACATAACCCCAAGTAAAATGTTACTTTTCAATATTTTTTTGAGAATCCTTTGCAGGCAATGACTGCCTGAAGTCTGGAACCCATGGACACCACCAAACGCTGGGTTTCCTCCTTTGTGATGCTTTGCCAGGCCTTTACTACAGCGGTCTTCAGTTGTTGCTTGTTTGTGGGTCTTTCTGCCTTAAGTTTTGTCTTGAGCAAGTGAAATGCATGCTCGATTGGGTTGAGATCTGGTGATTGACTCGGCCATTGCAGAATATTCCACTTCTTTGCTTTAAAAAACTCCTGGGTTGCTTTTGCAGTATGTTTTGGGTCATTGTCCATCTGTACTGTGAAGCGCCGTCCAATCAACTTTGCTGCATTTGGCTGAATCTGAGCAGAAAGAATATCCCTATACACTTCAGAATTCATCGGCTGCTTCTGTCTTTTGTCACATCATCAATAAACACAAGTGACCCAGTGCCATTGGAAGCCATGCATGCCCATGCCATCACACTGCCTCCACCATGTTTTACAGAAGATGTGGTGTGCTTTGGATCATGAGCTGTTCCAATTCTCCTCCAAACTTTCTTCTTCCCATCATTCTGGTACAGGTTGATCTTAGTCTCATCTGTCCAAAGAATGCTGTTCCAGAACTGGGTTGGCTTCTTCAGGTGTTTTTTGGCAAAGTCAATTCTGGCCTTTCTATTTTTGAGGCTGATTAATGGTTTGCACCTTGTGGTGAATCCTTTGTATTTACTCTCATGAAGTCTTCTCTTTATGGTAGACTTAGATACTGATACACCTACTTCCTGGAGAGTGTTCTTCACTTGAGTGGATGTTGTGAAGGGGTTTTTCTTCACCATGGAAAGGATTCTGCGATCATCCACCACTGTTGTCTTCCGTGGACGTCAGGCCTTTTTGAGTTCCCAAGCTCACCAGTGCACTCTTTTTTCTCAGAATGTACTAAACTGTTGATTTGGCCACTCCTAACATTTCTGCTATCTCTCTGATGGATGTCTTCTTTTTTTTCAGCCTCAGGATGGTCTGTTTCACCTCCACTGAGAGCTCCTTTGACCGCATGTTGTGTGTTCACAGCAACAGCTTCCAAATGCAAACGCCACACCTGGAATCAACTCCAGACCTTTTAACCGCTTAATTGATGACAGGTTAATGAGGGAAGAGCCCATGCAGCGTTGTTATTTTTTTTTGCAGCCTTCTGAGTCAATTGTCCAATTACTTTTGGTCCCTTGAAAAAGAGGCGGCTACGTATTAAAGAGCTGTAATTCCTAAACCCTTGCTCCAATTTGGATGTGAATACTCTCAAATTACAGCTGAGAGTCTGCACTTTAAGCCCATATTGATTATATAATTGTATCCTGAATATGTTTTCGTAAACAGCTAAAATAACAAAACTTGTGTCACTGTCCAAATATTTTTGGCCCTAACTGTATATATGGACTGCACCTGTCTGAATCTACCTGTGTGAGGAATAGGCAGAGAGGAGGGAGAGAGGAGGCAGAGTGGAGCGGGTGGAGGTGGAGATATTTACAGTAAATCAATGGTTTTACCACGGACTTTTGGCCTCTGTCTTTGCAGGACTGCCCAGTAGGTAACTGGGACGGCAGCTATAAAGGGGAGAAACTGTGTCACATCCCCTCTCCTCTCTATGGACACCTGCTCCCTATCGCCAAGGTCTCTCCTGGTACGTCTCTCCCATCTTTGCTCTCATACCAGTGTCCTTTGATGCAGGCGTACGAGAGTGTGTCTGTATGAGTCATGCACATATGTGATCGAAAGCTCTTTATCTTTGAGTAATGACACGTTTTTGTTCTATGCCAAAATTCTAACCCCTGTCTTATTTTTCCTTTCTGGTTATTGCTTGGTGGTGGTATTGATTGATAATTGGTTTTGGATTTTCTAAACTTTTGGTTTTGTTTTATTGCAATTTTGTATTGATGTATAAATTATTCTGTTTGTTTTTATCCTATTAATAATAATATCATTGTTATTGCATGTTACATTATTAATCTTCTTGATATAATTATATTTTCTAACATTTGTTCTGAGAAGTTCTTTATAAATGAAGCTTTAATATAATTATTGTGGTCTTTTCCCTTTCTTCAATAGAACCCAAATCTCGTCGTCAACCACCGCCTCTCCAAATCCAGCCCATCCAAACCCCTAAATCCATCCTCAAACCAGCTCCTCCACTGGCAGCGCCCGGCCCAGTGTCACCCCCCGTCTCCGGCCCCAAAATAGCCCTGATGCCCCCTCAGCTACTCTCCGCCAAACAGTCTTTAAAACCTGTGTCTCCAGCCCAACCCCTACCAAAACCAATCTACAAACCCCTCCCACCTGTCCCTCCCCTTAGCAAACCCCAAACCCCACCTTCCCCAATAGTCGCCGAGCCACCGGTGCCCTCAAACGGGACTCAGATCCCGACCTCTCCTCTGAGGTCCCCAGGTCACCGTATGGACGCGGAGGAGAACGAGGACACGGGACTAGACTCTGATCTGGAGGTGGGATCCATGGTGGAGGTCAACGACCCGCCCCTATTTGGGGTCATTCGCTGGATTGGTCGGATTGAAGGGATACCGGAGCCGGTGGCCGGGATCGAGCTGGTACGGTGACACCTGTCAATCATAAGAAATAGCGTCTTTGTGTCATTACAGTACTGCAGCATCAAAGATGACACTGACTCTGTCAGTTGTACGCTCTGTTTGATGGTAGCTTTGATGTTATGTGATCTGCATACCCTCCGTAATCCCGATTCCTTTCCTTCAATATTTTGTCTCCAACTAGCTTTACTTAGACACAACCCCATTCCCAACACCTTAAGTAATGTATTGCTTTGCTACAAGGAACCACCTAGCTGTACCTAATCCGCACCCCACCCTCTCCCCCTCTGTTTGAATAGGACCAAGACCTTACAGCTGGCACAGACGGCAGTTACCTGGGTGAACGGCACTTCCGCTGCCCGCCAAACAAAGGCCTGTTCGTCAAACTGCGCAACTGTAGGCGGGACTCCCGGTTCCCTGCCCCCGAGACGCCCGTCAACCAGGTGGAGCGCTGCAACTCCATAGGTGTGTTTTAGTGTGTGTTTGCGTGTTCGTTTGCTCTGCTCTGACAAAATAGAGAAGTAATGTCTCCGTGCTCTGTGTGTGTTTAGTGTGTGTGTTTAGTGTGTGTGTGTGTGTGTGTGTGTGTGTGTGTGTGTTTGTGTGTTCGTTTGCTTTGCTCTGACTAAATAGATAAGTAATGTCTTCGTGCTCTGTGTGTGGGCGTGTCTTGTGTATTTTCTGAATCCGTTTTTAAGAGCCCCACTGTATCTTTTCTTAAAGACTGAAAGGCACTTGTAACAGCTACTAAATTGTCCATGTGCAACAATAATCATACATTCAAGACTACCACTCCATTCATATCCACTACTCCCCCCCCCACCCCACCCCACCCCACCCCACCCCCATCCCCCACAAGCGTTTGCTGACTGGGGCAGTGAGCGTGTGGAGGAGCACTGCCCCCCGCTGGAAGGCGAGGAGGCCAGGGAGCTGTACCAGGGCTGGAAGAGGGGCATCCAGGGACACCTCAACTCCTGCTACCTGGACGCCTCACTGTTTAGGTAGGCCACAGCATCAAAGAGAACTGGGAGGGCTAACAGGGAAAACCACTGTCCTGGAATGAACTCTCAGCTCTGCTACGAGTCCATTGTACTTTTTCGTTATCTAACAAATTAAACAGAAACTCAATGGATACTGTACTGTTAAAACAAAATGGTATAATGCTTTTGTTTGGTTTCCCGTTGTTGTTGTGCGCAGGGGTATAAAATAAACTGTTTCATGTAAACCTAATTCATAAGAAAGAATGGAGCTTGATAGCGTTCTATTTTTATTAAGCAGGTAAGGAGAACTCAAACTGTTTTTCCATCATAGAATTCAACAACCCTTTGTGTCTCTCCGTCATCCGTATTTCCTCTCCTTCCCTCAGTCTGTTCTCCTGCTGTAGCTCCGTGGACTGGGTGCTACTGTGGCCCACCGACCCCCAGACTGCACCTCACTCCAGCCAGGCCCAGGACCTGCTGCGCTGCGAGGTAGTCAACCCGCTACGCAGGTCCGTCCATGCCTCTTTTTTATTATGTCGAGTCCAAACCGGTGTTTGTATGAATGAATGTATGCATCTGTATCAGCAAGTCAAAGGTTTGGACACACTTTCCCATTGAAGTGAATGGGAAAGTGTCCCTTGAAGTGGATGGGGAAAGTGCCCAAACATTTGACTGGTGCTGTATGTGTATGCTACGCAGGTCCATTAATGCCATTTCATTAGTATACATTATAAATTGTCTGGTCTGTTTGTGCCACAGTGACTCACAAAAGTATGCATTTGTATCAGTATACAGTATATGATATGTTTGCTGCTTAGGTCTATCAATGCCTTTTATATGTTGACTTACCGTATGTCAAACCAGTGTTTGTATAAATATTAATTCTGCTACTCACAATAGTATCCATGTTCAGATCTGTATCAGAACACAATGTGTGATCTGTTTGAGCAAGGTACTTTGATGTCAGTCTTTTGTGTACACTAAGCGTGGGTGTGATTTGTTTTGACCGAGTTGTTTGTTTTTGGTGGTTTTCTGTGTGCTGTGTGGTGGTTTAGGTTCGGCTACGTGTGTGCCAGCAAAACCATGGCTCTGAGAAGACTACTGGAGGCAGAGAGTAGTGACAAGGGTTTCACCAATCAGGAAAAAGGTGGGACTGTGAGTGTGTGAGTGAGTGACAGACAGAGAGAACACACACCTGTGTGTGTGTGTGTGTGCTCTGCACCTAGAGGTGTGTTTTGAGTGGCACGATGAGACTCTGAGAGTGTGAGTGTCGTTCTAGCAGTGAGACTGGGGAATGCAGGAGACCAACCTGTTGTTGTTGTTGTTGTTGTTGTCGTTGCTCATCAGATCCCGAGGAGTTCCTCAACAAGCTTTTCCAGCTCCTCCGAGTGGAGCCTCTCCTAAAGATCAGGTGAACACGCTGGCTCCCTACCTGTCTACTTTACCATGGCTCCTCCTCCTCTCTTGCTTTCCTGTCTTTTGGAGTTTTTCCCCCATCACCATATTTGTGATTTAAATTCCTAACTTACTGTGCTCCGTGTCGCTCACTCGGACACATGACTGCGTAAAGGCACTGTGCTTTTTCGTTCCTTCTTTGTCCTCTGTCTCTCCATCCCTGTCTTTAGCAGTCCCTCATGACACTTTGTCTCTCTCCCTCTTTGCCCTCCCTGACAGATCGATGACCGGGCAGCCCCAGGAGTGTCACCTGTACCAGCTCTTCCCTCCCTCCGTCCCACCCTCTTCTCCGTCCTCTGCCGGTCCTCTGTCTCCATCCCTCTCCCCCATTCCCCTGGCCTCCCCGCCTGCCAGGCTCATGAGAGTGGCTAGTGTTCAGGATCTGCTGGAGTCCTCCTTTCTCCATGCCGGGCTCAAGTTTGTTGAGGTGACCGAAACATCCAAAAGACAATAGCACGTTTTTATACTTTTATTTTATCACCTTTTTAACTGAGGTGCAACAAAAAGATGATCAAAGTAAATTCCTAGTCAAACAGCCAACCTCTGCCTATGTACATGTGAAGTTGGTTTTCTTTACCAAACTTCTTTGCCGTTTTGTTATGTGTCAGCCATTTTGAAGCAAGTTGTTTTCATTCCATAACAAATACAAATTATTTTTACTTTGGTCTTCCATTTTGTAGGCCCCTTCCTGCCTCCCACTGCTCATGCCGAGGTTTGGGAAGGACTTCAAGATGTTTGACGCCATCTTGCCCTCCCTCAGCCTGGACATCACAGATCTGCTGGATGATAGTAAGAAAAAGGGCTCTCGCTGTGACATATTAAGTGATGACATGTTTCTCTGTGTGGAAAATATGAGTCCGCTTCTACACTTTTCATCTTGGTTATCTTTTTTAATTGGATCTTTCTGCCATTTCTAATCACTTTTATTTCCAATTCGTAATATTTCTTTTTGCCTTCTCCCGCTTTTCTTCTTTTTTGGTCACCCCCCCCCCCCCCCCCTGTGTTTCCTATTCACACCATCTCTCGTATTCCTCCTTGTCTGTCCAGCTCTGCGCCAGTGCAGTATTTGCCAGGCCGTAGCAGAGTGGGAGTGCCTGCAGTGTTACGGGGACCTAGACATCACCCCCGGCCGTCTGAAGCAGTACTGTCAGACCTGCAACACGCAGGTATCCACAGGTTGATGTGTGGATACGAGCCCATGCAGACCACCACTTCCTGTTTTATTTCACTGTATAAACACGGACGTGCATTGTGGTGCATTACCCCCATCTCAGACCCTGGCTGAGCTGTCATATAGTGCCTCTTACTGTATATAATTGGGCAATGTAGTTGTGTGCCAAATGTTCATCTCCCACTATGTATGACCTGTTTTTAAAGTACTCAATTTGTTGTATACCCATTCACTTATGCATCCCTCCATTCGTCTGTACATCCATACCTCTTTTCCTCCCTCCCGTTCTTTCATCGCCACTTTTTCTCTCCCTCCGTTAGGTTCACTCCCACAGGAAGCGTCTGTCCCACACTCCGGGGGCGGTGGGCATTCCCGGTGGGCCGTGGACCGGCTCGCTCCACGGCACTCGTCAGCGCATGGCCCTGTTTGCGGTCACGTGCATTGAGACCAGCCACTATGTGAGCTTCGTCAAACACGGGCCCCGTCTCAAAGACTGGCTGTTCTTTGACAGTATGGCTGACAGAGAAGGTGAGGTCTTTTATGCAATACATGTACAGTAGGAAGTCATTCTCAAATGATATATTATAGATATATAGTATCAAAAAGGTCAGCCTGAGGTTGAAGTTTGTTTTGGATAGATTGACTGTGTGACGTAGATGGGATATGTATGGCATGTTTATTTGTTGTTGTTTTCAATACTTTAAATTCAGGACTTTAGTCCAGGACTTTTAGGGGGGGGTGACGACAGAAGAAGAAAAGCGGGGGAAGGCCCCCAAAATCAGTGTAACAACAGCACAGCTAGTGGAGTGATATGTAAAGGATCATGCCTACAGCATAGAGTGAAGTAACTGTTTGTTTAAATTAAACAAAACCACATACCATAAATTCCGTGCCACTACGCTTTGTCTCTAGGTGGCGAGAATGGCTTCAACATTCCCCATGTGAAGGCTTGTCCTGAGGTAGGTCGCTACCTCAGCCTATCAGAGGAGGAGTTGAGTAGGCTAGACCCCGCCTCTATAAAGGAGCCAGCCCGACGGCTGCTGTGCGACGCCTACATGTGTCTGTACCACAGCCCCGAGCTCAGCCTCTATAAATGATACACTCACACACACACACACAGACACGCTCGCACAAACGCACACAGTGTTTAAACAGTTGTTAATGACTAAACCGCAGCCTCGCATGCAAACACACCTTTAACCATTTCACTTAAAGAGGTTAATGTGCCTTATAAATGTATTTCTGCATAAAATGCAAGGATATATCACATACTCTTACAGACTCCATACACACATGCAGTATGATATGTATTAATTAGTTCATAATATGCAGTATAACTCTCAAATGTGATACACACTCCCCTAAAGAAGTACGTCCATGCATGACCATTCCACAGAATGCATTTTCTTACCTTGCTGAAATGATTGCACTCTTTAGTTTGCAAAAATGTATGTATTTTATTTGTATTAATATGCAAAAAAATATATTTTCCATACAGTTAATTAATCCTAGAAGCTATTGATGTTTACATATGAGTCATTGTGTACATTTTTGATTAAATAAATATGAAAAATCCAGTCTCTTTCTTTCTAGTCTGGCTATTGTTATTATGCAACATGTCATTACACAAAGTTCCGTTGGGGGGTGGTGGTTAGATATATTAATCTGACGTCATCACTGTGAGCCAGCCCACCACCACCACCATCGTCGATAACATACTTCCTTGTTGATACAGTCGCTGTTTTTAAAGTATTTATCTACAATTGTTCATTGCCTTTTGTTTTATAGAGCAATATTAAAATAAGCTTTAATTATATAAAATATTTTTTTATAAGGTAAGGGTATCAGGGAAATCCATCATGCTCAGAGCATGTACGGTTAAGCTAGCTAGCTTGCTGCTTGAAACGTTAGCAGAAGATACTGCCTGTGACAATTTGTTCAAAGGCCAAATCTTTGCAAAAGTAAACAAGAAATCTGTGTGCCTTTCCTTAACTTCGATATTAGCTAAAGGGATAATCATGCAAGGTTGAACCAGCTTGTTCAACCCAGCTGACTTGTGTCAGGACATCAAACGCGTTAGAGAGTGAACACATAATGTCTAGTCTGTAGTTAAATAGTCTGTTGTTATAATAATTAATGAGAGACTCATGCTCACGTCTTAAACAAGACTCGTATGTTCATCCTGATTTCTAGTCCGTCCCAATTAGTAATGATCACGTTGAATGCTAGCTGGTATACCTGCTTTAGGTTTAGATAACCTTACAAAAATCATTCTGTCATTATGTGTGGTCCTATCTATCCTAACCTGTTTTTTGACGAGTCCTTCTACTGCACCATTCAGAAGCTGTGAGGAAGGTTGTCATGGCGTCTCCAGCGGCACAGGGTGGAGGGACCTTGTCTACAAGAGGTGGAGGGGGAGCCAGGAGGATGAAATGGGCTCTTGAGTTGAGCATGGCCACCTCCAGGTAATTCCCTATAAATACTTATATTGACTGTGCTCCATATAGATATATTTTGACAGTGTTGACAACTGTACTTGTTTCTATCTTTTAATAATAATATAATATAATAATCTTTATTTGTATAGCGCATTTCATACAAAAAGTGCGGCTCAATGTGCTTCACATAACAGAGACTACAAAAAAAATCTAAATTTAAACAAAAAAATATGATTGAAAATAGTAGAAATATGATTGTAAAACAGCATAAAATTACAAAGTATTTAGAAAACAACAATTATTAAAATAATATAAAAAAATAAAAAAATAAAATGAAATAAAATTTGATTTAATAGAACACAGCTTAATTGTCACACATCTATCTTTTAAGGGGTCGAGGGGACAGGCAAAGTGGCCAGGGAGACGTAGTCTATCCCATAGGCTACTCTGAAAAACCAGTGCCTGATACCAGTGTTCAGGAAACAGACAGGAACCTGGTGGAAAAGGTATGCAGAGTGTTCATGTGGGGAGGGAAAGAGAGTCTATTTTACATACAGGAATCAAAAGTAATCATTTGTAATGTAAACTGTAGACTTGATTAAGTTATTAGTCTGATCCATTTTGTGAGCCTTTTGCCTTCAGAGCTGCCCCATTTTCTCAGACATCGCTCCCTTTTCTGTTTTCTCTCCTGCTCTCTAACCCCTCCCCTCCCTTTTCTCTTAACTCTTTCCTGTCTGTGCAGCGTTGCTGGGACGTGGCCTTAGGCCCGCTGAAGCAGATACCGATGAACCTGTTCATCATGTACATGTCTGGCAACACCATCTCCATCTTCCCCATCATGATGGTGGCCATGATGGCCTGGAGACCCATCCAAGCCCTCATGTCTATGTCAACCAGTGAGTTTACGTAGCTGACTAAGCCCTAAGGCCCTAAGAAATGCCTTTTCATTATGAACTGTTACAAGTTCAACGAAAAGTAAAGAGAAGCAGATTCATTAGTGGAGAAAAAAGTGTGCGTTTTTTTCTCTCGTTTTTTTTTTTTTTTTGATGGATTTCATTGGGATTTAATTTATACATTGTTGAAATGCTAACATGTTCGGCTTCTCTTGAAGGAAGGCAAACTTTGTTGTAACTGTACCAGAGCATTATGCCTTATGTTTCCTGATAAGGCTACAGGCATGTGCTTCCCTACACTTCAATCAAACATACCGTATCTTGGTAATATTCTACATTATTTAGGTGTGCAGTAAATATGTAACCATTTGTGTGTTTTTAGCATTTAAAATGTTGGAGAGTTCCAGTCAGCAGTGGCTTCAAGGGCTAGTGTATCTGGTTGGAAATCTCCTGGGCTCTGCATTGGCCATCTACAAGTGTCAATCAATGGGACTACTTCCAACACACTCGTCGGATTGGCTGGCTTTCATTGAACCGCCTCAGGTAAAGAGTTGTTTTACCAGCAATTTAGGCAATCAAACTATAATGTGACTTGTGACCTGTGTTTGTAACTTTTTTTAGGTTATGTTAATTTTATTTTACAATTGTATAATGTTGCAACAGATGTAAGCACACTTTTCTTTTCCTTGTAGAGAATGGAGATTATGGGTGGAGGAATGGTGTTGTGAAGAGGACATTTTGCACACAAAAACACACACACTTTAATCGGACTTTTTGTTGTCACACACTGAACATTTTGATTCTCTTGATTCTCTCATCGTTTAATTTTGAATTCATTTTATTTTGTATGTATGAACTTGTAACCATATATATTCCAAGACTATTATTACATTGCATATGAGCATAATATAAATGTATTGCAGTTGTACAGGTTATAGATAATCCTTTTGTAAATGGAAATATTTCACTATCTAGTGCATAGTAGAGGTAAATGTGCTTTTAAAGATTGATGAGGCTCACACAGTAAGACTATCTATCAGAGTGGCTCTTGTAACATAGGAGACTAATTTAAAGTATGAATGATTTTCATTTTGTGTCCAATAAAAGTTTCAAACATTATCTGTGGGAGACCAGAATTAGATTTTATAATCAGTTGTACATCAACCAATAAACTTAAATTACGTTGACAATGCAAAAATGCGAAACTAATGATCTTGTGTCTGAACATCCGAATTAAGGGATCCGTCCAAATGTTGTACCAGTTGGTATACAGTGTGTCTAAACTGTTTCTAATCCTGAACTATTTGAGAGACGCCTGTTTATGGTATATCTTGCTTGATCTGGCTGTGGGGCATGGAACATTGTCCTGCTGAAAAAAACCTATCTACGGAGTTGGGGGACATGTCAGATCAGAAGGAATCTAGGTTTTCTTCCAGGACAACTTTACAAAGACAAATCTACCGGATTTCAGCCTTGCTGAAGGCCTGAAACATCCCAAAATCATCCGTAGTTTGGCATGACTTAGCATTTGTGAAATGCCACAAAGAAAGACAGGCATTTCTGGAATATGTGTTAGATTAAGAGAATTTTGAGTATTAAGTGTTGAAAGTTCAAAACTTAATAGGGCGACTGAAAATAATTCATACCAATCAAACCAATGGTACCTGAAGCAAATTTATTGTAGACGTTCTTCCCTGGTCCCACCTACAGTGCCTTGCAAAAGTATTCACCCCCCTTGGCATTTTTCATGTTTTGTTGCCTCACAACCTGGAATTAGAACGGATTGTTTGAAGGTTTGCATCATTTTATCCACAGAACATGCCTACAACATTGAAGATGTGATTTTTTTTATTTTTATTGTGAAGCAAAACAACAAATAGGACAAAATAACAGAACTTCAGCATGCATAACTATTCACCCCCCTAAAGTCAGTACTTTGTAGAGCCGCCTTTTACGGCAATTACAGCTGCAAGTCGCGTTGGATAAGTCTCTATGAGCTTACCACATCTTGCCACTGGGATTTTTGCCCATTCCTCAAGGCAAAACTGCTCCAGCTCTTTCATGTTGGATGGTTTCCGCTTGTGAACAGCAATCTTAAAGACTGACCACAGATTCTCAATTGGATTGAGATCTGGGCTTTGACTAGGCCATTCCAACACATTTAAATGTTTCCCCTTAAACCACTCGAGTGTCACTTTAGCAGTATGCTTCGGGTCATTGTCCTGCTGGAAGGTGAACCTCCGTCCCAGTCTCAAATCACAGGCAGACTGAAACAGGTTTTGCTCAAGAAAATCCCTGTATTTAGCACCATCCATCTTTCCCTCGACTCGAATCAGTTTCCCAGTCCCTGCTGCTGAAAAACATCCCCACTGCATGATGCTGCCACCACCATGTTTCACTGTGGGGATGGTGTTCTTGGGGTGATGGGATGTGTTGGGTTTGCGCCATACATAGCGTTTTCCTTGGTGGCCGAAAAGTTCAATTTTAGTCTCATCTGACCAGAGCACCTTCCTACATACATTTGGGGAGTCGCCCACATGCCTTTTGGCAAACTCAAAACGTGCCATCTTATTTTTAACACCAAGTAATGGCTTTTTTCTGGCCACTCTTCCATAAAGCCCAGCTCTATGGAGTGTACGGCCTATTGTGGTTCCATGTGCAGATACACCAGTCTCTGCTGTGGAACTCAGCAGCTCCTTTAGGGTTACCTTTGGTCTCTGTGCTGCCTCTCTGATTAATGCCCTCCTTGCCCGGTCTGTGAGTTTTGGTGTGCGGCCCTCTCTTGGCAGGTTTGTTGTGGTACCATGTTCTTTCCATTTGAAGATGATGGATTTGATGGTGCTCTGGGGGATCATCAAAGATTTGGATATTTTTTATAACCCAACCCTGACTAGTACTTCTCAACAACTTTGTCCCTGACTTGTTTGGAGAGCTCCTTGGTCTTCATGGTGTGATGCCTCTTGCTTAGTGGTGTTGCAGCCTCTGGGACCTTTCAGAAAAGGTGTGTTTATACTGACAGATCATGTGACACTTAGATTACGCACAGGTGGTCTTCATTTCACTAATTATGTTACTTCTGAAGGTAAATGGTTGCACCAGAAACTTTTGAGGGGCTTCATAGCAAAGGGGGTGAATACATATGCACATGCCAATTTCCAGATTTTAATTTTTTTAAATAATTTTTTATATATATTTTTTTCTCATTTCACTTCACCAACTTAGACTATTTTGTGCAGATCCATCACATAAAATTCAGATTAAAAAAACATTTAAATTACAGGTTGTAATGTAACAAAATAAGTAACAAGCCAAGGGGGGTGAATACTTTGGCAAGGCACTGTATATTAGCGCCAAACTTCAACCAGAATCGTCAGAGACAATTACACTGGACAGTCATGTTTAGTTTGGGTTCTGTTTTTTTGCTTGATAATTGAATAATGCTTGAAGCGTGATGTCAAGGCATGTCGATATTGTTTCGTGACATTTATGCTAGAAAGAAATACGACTTCTCAAATGATATTTTTAAATTTGATTGCTGTTCTAGTGGGTGTCAAGACGTTGTTCCTTGGTTGAGGAAACAGCCTCCTATGTTAGCTAGCCAGCTCCAAGATTGGTAGCTAGCCTAACGTTAAGCATTGCTCGTCGTTTTTTGCCAGTTTCATGCCATCAACATTGCCATGCATGCATTTTAAAAGGCAGTCGAAAATGCTAACGTTGTGTTAAAGAACACCCTTGTGATCCTAAAAAGATTGCCAGAGGACATTGTTGAGAAGGGATCCCTCACTCTATCATCAAAGAGGAAAAGAGCACCTACAGTGCACGATTTTTAAAGAAGAAAACAACATGCTAAAAACGACACCACCATCAAAAGTTTGGACACACTTTCCGCTGTGATGCTAGGTTATGATGTTTAGTTTTTCAAAGTATTTAACCAGGCATAGGAATTGCAGGGAGAGGCATACTGGAAAAATGGAGCTGGATTGTACCTAATGTGAAACCAAGTGGACAAAGTTATAAAAAAATAGTGTGTACTCTCCCCAGACTTCATGTATGATATTTCCGTTGTATTTCTTCTTGAAGACTGATAATTCTGGAAAGATGACACATCTTATTGCACTTACACCCCATTAGAACTTTACAAAAAGGTTATATAAATACAATATTTACTATTTAAAAAAATTAAAGAAAGCAATATTTAGCTATCCGTCATTCTAGCCTAGTATGCTTTTGCCAGTTGATTTTGATTGGCAGTTTTTTTCATGATATACCAAACGAGCGTCTTCTGTCAGACAAAATTCCTCGTAATGTCTCTTCTTCCATCTCTTCCCAACTCTTCCCTTCTCAAGTGAATCTGATGAAGAAGAGGTTGAGGTCTCAAGGGATGCAGCGATAACAGTAGATTCAGTTGAGGAGCTGCAGTTCAACAGGCAACCATCTCCCAGCGTGGCCCCAAGGCACATTTTCTAAAGGTATTTTGCCCATGTAGCGCTTCATCATCTTAGTATTTTGCCCATGTAGCTGTTCATCGTCCTAACCTTCTCCTTTCCACAATCTTTCAGACCTGGACACATTTATTATTTACAACATATTTAATATTAAGAAAATATTTTCATTTATAATGCGATAATACACTTTGTGAAAACGTATTGCCTTGTTACTTACTTGAACTTCCATTTTCAAGTCTTCTCATATGTACAGTTTTAAAGTGTCTTTATTATATTGTCTCTTTCAGCATGCACAGTTGGAGCCCGGGGAGGGTGATCGACACGTTGTCGATAAAATCCTAGGTTTGAGGACCACTAAAAGGAAGGTTAGAACCAGGGAATATGTCACATGGACATGTTGCTGTGCATACCCTTTTACAAATTTTAAAGAGGGTCCGTGTTCTCCTTTGAGTACCTTTTGTAAGGACCATATCTTCCATTGTTTCTTCACGATTTAACCACAGCGTTGATGAAGATGTGGAAGAATACTTTGTGAAATACAAGTACAAGTATGTTACTACCTCTATCTCTATCCACACACACATACACACACACACTCTCACTTACACACACAGAGCTCCTGATCATATGTGTGATATCAATAGTTAAGACTTCACATAATGTTTGAATGCGCACACTCCCATTCAATGCACACACCTCTACATGAGCTAATACATAATTTCTCACGGCTCACAAATTATCTTTTTTTAAATCAGTCTATTTTCTTGCAGAGCTTACATCCATTGTGAGTGGGTGACGATTTTGCAGGTAGAAAGGGACGAGAACATCCAGTCCAAGTTGAGGGTCTTTCAGGCCAGGTGTGCTCTGGAGGGTCCCACTGAGGTAAGCTGTGTTAGGGGTTCCCTGCTGCGTGAACTCTTTAGGCTTACCCCCTAGTGGCTTGATTTGTATCAGTCTGAAATATGCTGAAAGTGCAGCATATAATGTTTTGTACTGTTTAACTGATACTGAACTTTCAATCTCCTTTTCCACTTGAGTGTCTGAAGAAAATGGGAAATAAATATGTGCTGTTTTCGACGAGATGTTTTGTGAAAGTGTGTGTGTGTGTGTGTGTGTGTGTGTGTGTGTGTGTTTTCAGGAAAATCAGCTCTTTGACCCGGACTATACAGTCATTGAGCGCATTCTGGACCAGAGGGGTGGTGTATCTACTTGTAGCAAAAATAAGCACAATCCGGAGACGGTGTGTAATTTAAATTTACCGTTACTCAGTCTTGCACAGTACACGCCAAACGATCAAATAAATTCTAGTTTTTAATCAAAAGTGTATTTGACCTTAAGTGAGTAAAAAAATTTTTTTAATGCCTCGCTGCAAAGCCTTTACCTGTGACACTTGTGTGTGTGTTTGTGTGTGTGTGTGTGTGTGTGTGTGGCACCCACGGTCACTTTAAACCGCAGCCTGTGGAGTACCTAGTGAAGTGGTGCCTGCTGCCCTATTCTAGGTGTACCTGGGAGGGGGTGGACTAGGAACATACAGCTGCCACTCCTCCTCAAAACGCTGATGAGTCCAAATCACTCTGAACCCCATGTGGAAAAATAGATATGACTGACAGGGAGCACAGTGAGTGGTAAAAGAGTCGGTAAGGGTCAGGGAGTGTTTACACTGTGTGCGCGTGTGTGTGCGTGTGTGTGTGTGTGTGTGTGTGTGTGTGTGTGTGTGTGTGTGTGTGTGTGTGTGTGTGTGTGTGTGTGTGTGTGTGTGTCAGCCCCATCCACCATTATGGACCTGGGAGAGGCTGGAGGGACCATGGAAAGGTAGAGATGGACTCACTCTGAGAAAATACTAACTAGATGGCCTCAAACGGCTGCTCTACAACTGGTACAATAGGTACACACACACAAACCAAAACACTCTTAGCTCTCATGCTTGCACACTTCTTACATTTCTTGTTAAACAGTAAAAGCGACTCTCACCTCCACCTGTCAAAGGTAGACACATACACACACACACACAAACTAAATCACTTTTTTTCACTCTCAACTCTTTTTTTTTTTTCTTCAAACGTTCAACACATGCACACGTTTCTCAAACTTTTTAGTTTTATTTATTCATGTTTAACTTCTTGTTAAAACACCCAAAACAAGCGCCCTCCCCTGACCCAGCCTGTCGCCCTTCTGCCCAGACGCAACTGTATCCTGGCGGACGAGAAGGGCCTGGGCCAGACGGTGCAGATCCATAGCCCTGCTGTCGGAGATCCACGCCGCGGGGCTCCAGGGCCCCTTCCTGGTGGTGACCCCACTCTCCACCCTCAGCGGCTGGGGCCGGGAGCTGGCGTCCTGGACCCACCTCCGCGTGGTGGTGTACCACGGCTCCAGGGCCGCCCACTCCGTCATCCAGCGATACGAACTCTACCCCAGAGAATCGGCGGTAAGGGTAAGGAGGGCGGGCTGGAGGAGGGGGAGGAGGAGGAGGAAGGTGGTGGGAGGACTACTAAGGATCGTGGTGTGTGTGTGTGTGTGTGTGTGTGTAAAGTGTGCATGCATGCATGAGTATTTGCAGTGGAGATGTGGTAATCTGCATATGACTGTGTGTGTGTGTGTGTGTGTGTGTATGTGTGTCATTCTTTGCGTCTTTAAAATCATCGGATGTGTGTCTACGTACAGGACCAACCAGTGTTCAAGGGTAACGCGGTTCTCTCTATCCCTCCCTCTGCTCCTCTTTCTCCAGGCCAGCTTTGTAGATTCTGAAAGTGGCCACATAGAGTTGAATGACCCAGAGTTCTGGAATAAGTGGGCCTCTAAAGCCAAGCTGGACATGGAGGCCATCAACCAAATGGTACAACTAAACATCCGTTGGGATCTCTAAAACTCAAAATTAAATATGGACATTATAATAATTGATTGCATTTGATATAGCACTTTTCTAGACACCCTAAGCGCTAAATAAATAAATTACTAAATTATTATTAAATATATAAATGACTAATTACTGACCATTTTTGTCCTCTTGTATCTCTCCACAAACCTACTGTTTTAATCCACATACCACTCCTCGTTTACTCTTGAATTGCCTCCTTTTAAAAAAAAATTTGATACCTAATTCCCTCCCTCGCCCCTTCCCCTCCGTCACCTCCTCCTCCCTCCAGCGCCACCTTCCACAGATACGCCGGGTGATGGACCAGCCCAGTGAGAGGACGCGGAAAAGCTACACCAAGGCTTACGTTGAGGACGCTGATGACGATGGGATGAAGAGGACGATGGGATGAAGATGACGATGACTGTGACGATGACGATGATGATGGAGAAGAAGAAGAAGCGTATGAGGAGGACGACTATGTGGATGGCACAATGTTTGGCGGGAAGTTCCAAAGCGGGGTCATCAAGCTGGTGGAGGGGGCACTGCTCATGTACGGGTAAGAATCTTCACAACCGGCCATTCCAACTAACTGTTGCTACTCTTCGTAAAGGGAATACTGATATTGACAAGCGTAAGAGACATCCAATTGATTCACTGGGAACACATACGTGGTTGGCAACTGTCAGTGGTTCACAATTAGGAATGCATTAGGAGTTATGGTGCCCTTGAAGCCCAAATTCAAAGAGACCCAAACTGTTCAAATCCCTCCAATGCAGGTGGGGGCGCTGGTCAGACATCCAGCGGCGAGTTCAGCAGTCTGGCGGTTGGTCCATGACACAGAGGACCGTCACAAAAATCTGCAGGGCCGTCATGGCGGCCAACCTGCTCAAGTGTAAGGGCCACGAGGCCCCTGAAAGACTTTGTCTGGAAGCTCATAGCGCCCCCT
This sequence comes from Galaxias olidus, assembly GCA_026901105.3. NCBI lineage: Eukaryota > Metazoa > Chordata > Actinopteri > Galaxiiformes > Galaxiidae > Galaxias > Galaxias olidus. Next base: position 193,876 of record JAPMUY010004241.1, read on the forward strand.
ACCAGTATGGAGGACTCCCACCCCCACCCTTTTAAGAGACATGGAGGTTGGTTGGATTTAAGCACCTTTTTAAAATGATTTGTTTCCTTTCTTTCTCTCGTCTCTCCCCGATGTGCTTCTCTTCCTTTTCAATCCCTCTCTTCGACGTTCCATCGTCATCTTGGAGCCCCACACTGCATTTTGAATTTTCACCCTTTCGAAACCCCACTCTTTCTGTCTCTATTCCAGTCATCCGTCTGCTTCAAACTCTGCTGCCGTGGCTCTCTCATGCGAGGCCCCTTCCTTTATGTCTCGTAGCTAACTGCTCCTCCATCGCTCCACCCTCCCCCTTCCCCCCCAGGCATGTACATTACAATGACCCGGGAGGACGAGACGTACGATGTCCGCTGGCTGAGGTGGCTGAAGAGAAACCACCGCTATGACCTGCTCGACCAGGCCTACGTCCAGAGTCTCAAGCCCGAGAGAGCCACCGCGTAAGTATGGGTCTCTGAGTTATTCTCTGGTTTTAAAGACTGGTTTGACTGGATGAACAGAAAAAAGGCAAACCCTTTCGAGATGATAGATTTCTGATTTTTGTTTGTTGACATTTTTTTGTATGCATACTGTTAACGGTCATGAGGTTCTTTGATTGCTGTAATGTTGTTTATTAGATGCTCTGCATTTGAGAAGACATAGTTGTTTTCTTCTCCTTCATTTGCTGGCAAACCTCCTTTTCTAACACTGATTTCCTTACTTCCCCTGTCTTGGTTCATTCCTCTCTGTCTGACAGTGTTGTGTTGAGGGTGCGTATGATGTACATACTGCAGGTGGACTTCATCGGTGATAAAGCACAGAAAATTATTGACGGACACAGTGCTGAGTAAGTCCTAGTTACTAGATAACCGTCAGATTCCAGCTTTGGTAAGAACATTGGGCAGGCTCCTTGTACTAACACACACACACACACACACACACACACACACACACACACACACACACACACACACACACATTCTCCACCTCAAAGAGTTGACCTGATCTGATTAGAACATTCTCAATCTCAAATGGTCATACCCACAGAATTAGTGTTGATGATTTGTCCCTGCGTGGTGGAAAACTGAGATGGACCACTCTCTGCTCATAGGAGCCTATAAACATGGTATGATAACTATGCACACACACACACACACACACACACACTCACACACACACACACACACATCCCTGGCTATAAGAATGAATTAAGCCAGTATTGTAAACACCTAATAGATCTCATTAGTGTGCCTTGTGTAAATAGCTACTTTTGAAACTATAGTCACAACTTTTTTAGTGTGTATCGTAAATTATCTCTCTTGCCTCGCTGTGTGTGTGTGTGTGTGTGTGTGTGTGTGTGTGTCTTGCCAGGCTTTTTAGAGTACGACACGATGAGAGCAGACCTCTGTCTGTGTTTCCTTAGTGTGGTGGGTCCGCCCGATACTCTGAGTTTAAACTCTGAGGAAGTAGGAATAGATGTGGAAGATGTGAATGAAGGACAGGTAAGAGATTGAGAATGAAATGATGGTGTGTTGCTAGTATAATATTTGTTTTGATACCGGGCCTCAAAAATCTTCATGACCTTTTGACGAGAATAAAATCGAGTACCTTAATTTTTTTATTGCGTACGTGGGTTTTGAAAGTCCAAATTTACTGGTCAATATTTTTTTACTATAAATTCCTATTGTTGACTTGTGCCACAATTTTTTATATCTGAATTTCTGTGAGTGAGCAGTTAAGCTCGATGTTTTACCTTTTTATTTATCTTATCTTTTTTTATGAAGGTTGATCAAGTTGAAGCACCTACAATAAATAGAGAAACGGCTTGTGTTTGGCCTTCGGGGAAGATTATTCTAACAAGAATGAAACAGCTGTTGACAGCACACTCCAAAGTCCAGTGGAAACTGTTACCACGGAAACAGAAAATTAAATGCGTCACACGCCCGGTGAGGCGAATACGCCGGTGTGAGCAGGACAATTAGTCGCTGATGAAAGTAAAGCAAAGCACCCTTGAAAAAGACGTCTTCAGTGAATTGCACGCGAAGCATTGACGAACAACCCTTCTAGTATTATCTGTGTAAAGGCTGTCTATAAATAGGACACGTCCCAAAATCCCACAGAAGCAAGATTACACATCCAAAAAGCTGGAGATTCAAGAAGAAGAGGAATCAGTTGTGAACCAGTAGTGTAACCATGTGTCCCCAGCAAAACAGCTTAAGAATTAGCAAAATACTACCTCAAATTACTAACAAATGACCCTCCTGCACTCCAACATTAACTTTTGGACATTGTTATGTGTAGTTCAAGGGACTTGTGTGGCCAGTATCAATTTCCCTGAGCCAAAGATGATGTCATTATGAAGTCACATTCTCAATGGGTTTTCAAGCTGTGCACTTCGTTAAATCTAAGTAGTAGACCTTGAAAAATAGTATGCCCCGTCTGTCTGTAATTTACCAAGACTGTTCGAAGCACATCTAGTGTTTCGTTGTGCCTCAAACCAACTACAGTTATACTACCTCTAAACAAGCATTACGTTTCAATTTTTCTAGTGCTTTTTTGTATGCCTTGACATTAATGCATTTTTTTTTCTTTTTACAATTCTGCCAGAAGACATTTCCATGTTTGAGAAATATATTTTAGTTTTTCAAACTATTTTAGATTTCCCAAATAACTAAGAAAACACAACATAGATGTGTTAGAGAACTGAGATTTTGAATGTGTACTCTTTTTGTTTCTTTTTTTTTTTTAATGAACTGTTACTGAGGCTGAGAAGAGAGTTTATTAGAGAATAATTTCACTACTACTGTTGTTTTATAATCAGAAGTTCTGTGAAAAATATTTTACAATTTGGAAAGTTTTTGAAAACCTTTTAAAAAGGTTTACAATGCAGATTGATTCCTTTTTTATGCACAATTTATTATTTAAAATGTAGTTTTGTTTAATGCGACATAAAACAAGTTTATATGAAAATATTAATTTGTCCCTACTGCTGAAATTACCACAGGATTCTGTAAAAAATCTGTATCACAGGTTATCTATTTGTGAGTAGCCGAGAGGAAATAATTGCTTACCACTTTCCCCACATGTTCTGCGCAATCGCGTCCATAGTGATATTAAGTGACATTCCGTTATGTTATAGTGGTCACATGATGCAACTGGGGCTCTCTTGTCTAGGTTCGGGGTGGGTCAATTTGCCCAATGACCCCACTCTCTCCTACTGTTAGCCCGTGTGCTAATGTTAGCGTTCAGTATGTTGTTTAACATACTTTTTGTATTTGTCACTTGACTAGTTTAGTAAATAGCTGATTCCTTAATTTGACACTTTAAACCGCAAAGGAATTTTCTTTAAATAAATCCATAAATATCCAACCTTCGTTCAAGAAGAAATCAATGGAGGTGATGGGTTGATTGTCATAATGTCCCCCTCAACCCTCATTGGTCAGGTTCTGACCACCAATACCTTTCCAGAGGGATAGAACTTCGTCCTCGGTCCTCATTAATGCATACTTTAATGTGTATTATGAACCAAAAGTTAAGAGTAATCTTGAAATATGCTAGATTTTAGTTCTGACCCTTTTACTTTTAACCTTTTATCAAAGTTTCGTCTCCTAACCTTATAGTTATGGCTCTTTTTCCATGCTGTGCATTGACGGTAAACAGATGATCCACTAATGGACAATTGATTGTTTTGCCCTGATTCTAGAAAAGCTTGAATTTATGTGCTAAGAGTAAATCCTTTGAACAAGACTCGAATGATGACAATTTTATGATTAGTCTTATGGAATGTAGGCCTAAATTGCCTTAATTTCTACTGGTAACAAACAATAGTAAAACAGGTGTTTTTATTCATTTGTATGCCTAGTATGTGTGAGAGGGATTGCGACAGAAAGTAAGCCTACGCATGCAATAAAATAGACCAATGATAACACAGCAGAATCTTTTCCGTGTTCCTCCTTTCTGTCATGTGCATGTCCAACCTCATATTCAGTGGTTCTCGTTCTCTGTGCACGTGTGTGATGCCAAAAATTTGTCAGACTTTAGGTAGCAAAACCCTGTGTAACAACATAGGCTAAACACGGGTTATGCAATAGCTACGTACTATATGTCTGCTTTGCCGGGTGGGCTGGGCGCAGAGGGCTGTCATATTTTGAAGGGGCGGGACAGGTGATGGTCTAGAAAAAGGACGGGCATTCACTATTATTTGTGCTTGCGCCATGTGGAGGACAGTCGAGGGAACATTTAGCTTACTTTGAGAGGGCATACTATCGGATGGATTAAATGTTTTTGCAGAAATCTAAACGGATTATCGAGATTTTATCTTTTGAAACTTTTACTTGAAGGGTTAACTCGGAACTTTTTAGCCAATCCGTTCAGATCGTCAACGCTGGATTTTTCTGAATTTTCTCCGGATGTTTTAAAAGTCAAATTTTAGCTTTCACGCACAAACGTTTAATTCCTGCGCAAACTACGAGTGTTATTTATTGTACTTAAACCAACTCAAACAACAACACAAAGGGTGGTTGTCAATTTTGCTTTGTTCCAAGATTGCAACTCGCTAGCACCATTTCTATCAACGCTTCAAAACTTGTGGTAACCATGGAGAGGCGAGACAGTCATTCAGACAGACCGAAGTATCCACACCCGTTCATATTTCAAGTAAAGTTAACAAGGGCACAGAAGATCAGGGTAAGACTTCAAAGGAATCCGCTTTAAGCGGAAAGTTCTTTAAAGGGTGTTGTAGCCTAATGTTGGATACATTTTGACCTTCGTAATTTAGTAGATTTATATCTGTGTATCAAGCTTGTTAAAATGTTATCACCAAACTATGACGTTTTCAAGGCTTATCCCAGTTGTAGTCGTAACAAAATCCTTTAGCCTATCTGGACCATTTTGTCTAAAAATATATCCAGTGTTTTAGGGCCCATTTGTGAATAGGTCCTTCTAGATGTCCTAAACACAGTGTTCTATTCCCAGAGTATCATCCTAGGCAGCATCCTTTTCCCCATCCGAATCTTCCTCGCTGGCCTCTGCTTCCTCCTCATGTGGCCTCTGGCACGGTTACGAATGGCCGGACTGTCTAGGGAAGCCAGGGCCCGGCCGGTCACCGGCCCCCGCAAGTGGCTGCTCCACCCCATCATCCTGCTGCTGAGTCGGACGGCATTCTTCTTCCTGGGCTTCCTGTGGGTGAAGGTCAAGGGTCGCCGGGCCACTCTGACGGAGGCGGCGGTGTTGGCGGTTGCTCCCCACAGCGGGTTCCTGGACATGCTGGTGCTGTGTGCTACCCAGCTGGCCACGGTGGTGTCGCGATCTGAGAACACTAGCATACCTGTCATAGGAGGTGAGGACCAGAGCCACTGACGAACATATAATGTTGGCTGTACAGGGGCAGGAGACAACTTCCTGGACTTGTTGACGCCGAGTCGGACTTAGCTGGCCACTTACCATATTTTGCTCGCCAAACTGGCGCTTATAAGAGGAAAGGGGATGCAGAGAGTGAAAGGGAAAGGAGAGGGAAAAATAACGGGTACAGAGGGTCTCTCTCTCTCTCTCTCTCTCTCTCTCTGCCTCTCTCTCTGCTTCCAGACCAGGCGCATTCCTATTGCCTTGTTCTCTGGCTAGCCAGAGCATTCTTCCTCTGGTTATAATTCTTTGTGTGTGTGCCTTTACTCCAACTAAAGGTACACTGTTATTTCAATAGCTGAACCAAGTAAAAAAAAAACAACAACCCTGTCTACAAATTGTGTGTGCTGCAGCTCTTTTGGAGTTCAACCAGGCTGTGATTGTGAGCAGAAAGGATCCGGAGTCCAGGAAGAAGGCCGTGTCTCAGATCAAAGAGCGCCTCACCTCCAACGGACGCTGGCCTCAGGTGAGTGAAGGGGGTCCGCGGGTGGGCAAAGGTCAGGCTTACCACGACCAGTGAGAGAAAGTATTGCAAGTGTTCTGTTGAACCTGTCTGTTGTGCGGACGAGACTAGATTCCATAAGAAAACACACTTTTCTGACCTTGACCATTTCCGACTCTCCTTTGCGTCTCCTTTCTATTAATTGATTGTCGGCCCCCTCATCATGATCAACCATCACTGTCACTATTATTACGGTCGGTTCTGATGCATGCATTAGACCTGTTAGGTGGACAAGGAAACAGTGGAGGGGGAAGGGATTGCTTTGGTAATTTGTAAGCAAATATCCACTGAAGTAATTTGCATCGCTTTCTATTAACAAGCTTTATTTTGTGGACCTTGGCCTCGACAGATGCTTATGTTCCCAGAGGGCACCACGACGAACGGCACCGGGCTCATCAAGTTCAAACCTGGTGAGTAGACGGGAGATCATACAGCTGGTGGTTTATGTGCACCCGTTCAGCGGTGGAAGCTTTGGTCTGGTTGTTGCGCGGGGTGCAAACGTTGCTCCTCTGTTTTGTAACATCACTGTGTTTGGTACACACGTTGTTTTGTGTGTAAGAGGAAGAACTTGTCGATGATTGTAGTGACTTGGCATCCAGGGCTGTCTGTCTGTGCCGCCTGTTATGGCCTACTGAAGAAGGGATGGCGTGTGTGTTTTTATGAAAAGGGAAATAAAGGTTGTGACAGTAAATGATGTGGGTTTAGGCTTAAAGCGATAGTTCACCCATTTTCGATCTTTTGATATGTTTTTCATCAGATAGCAATGTTGTATTTTAGACATTGTGTCCCCATTTAGCGTTTCGCAATGAAACAGCAGCATGTTAAATGAGTTGAGAAAATGACTCTATTGTGTCATCGGGGGTCCTTCCTGGATCATTTTTTAAACTACCGCCGTTTTCAGCCAAGGGGAGAGCGTTTGCTGGTTCTAAGCTTGATTCGCGCAGTGATCTATGGGGATTGTGGTGTACCATCGAAATGCCGGTGGTTGGAAAAATAAGTGAATTTCACTTTCATTGTTCCTATAACCTGAACTTGTTTAATATACTTACTTAATTTTGCCAAAACAGCAACATACATTGTTTAAGAAAATCATTGACATATCTCTTTAACAGCTTTCCTTGATTTTGCCCTTCTGCCCTCTGTTTCTCAATCTGTTATTTTTTCTGTTTTGACTATGTTCCTCCTCCCGCTCTCCTTTCTCTGTTCCCCTCCCTCCTCCTGCTTTTGTTTCTGTTTTTCTCGCTTTCCCTGTCTCTCTCTCTCTCTCTCTCACACACCTTTTTCCCCCCTTTCAGGTGCATTCCTTGCTGGGGTCCCGGTTCAGCCTGTTCTGCTGCGCTACCCGAACAACCCGGTAAGTCACATTGGAACTGTCAAGACAGGCCCGCCCAAGTATAACTCCGCTGATCTCCGTATCCGTTTTTTATCGGTCAACAAAAGAACCTTTGTTTTTGACGTTTTTGTTTACGAGTTAGTGTCATGAGTAATACTGATTGGACTCATTTAACCCTGCTTGTGGTTCGATCCATCGTGACTATTGACACTAATTCTAGATAGGCCTTGTTCTGGAGCGGTAAATGAGATTCCTCGCTGGTTGACCTGAAGGCTTTGCTAGAGCAGTATTAGTCTTGGTATGTCTAAGGTCCTGTACCAGAATGTCACCCTTTTGTTCCTGGTACTCATAGATGAGCATTATATTTGGACTCCTTAGCAGTCCGTCCATACTATAATTGCCCTGTTAACCTGGTCACCATAACACCTGTTCTGCCTGCGTCTTGTTACTGATTACACCGTGTTGTTTAAACAATGGGAACTCCTGTGAACATGCCGTTTGGGGGTGTGTTAGGGCTGGACGTCACGTGCTGTTTGTAAACGTCTTATCAAGCATGTGTCTCACTCAACCGGAAGAAGTGGTTTTTATTTTAAAGAGAACCTACCCGACCTGCTGTTGCCGGCCGGCGGGTGTAGTTATACATTCTTTGGTTCAAAGTAGTCACAGTCGCCACTATTAAGTGACTTTTTTAAAGCGTTGAGCTGATTTTTTTTTTTTTTTTTACAAGGTCTGTGTGATTATCAGCAGCTAAGCATTTTATATTGGTGCCAAGGTTGAAGGCTTGCTGTTGTGATGTTCTCTTTTAAACTTTGCTCGTACTCCAAGGCTAATGATGTCACCTTGTGGTCCTCTTTAAGTGATCTACTTGTCTTTTATCATTTGTTCCCTCAGGATACTGTGCGCTGGACTTACAAAGGAACGACCTGGTGAGACACTCCTTAATTCACTTTACTGTGCTCTTCAATGTCATAGTTTCTCCTTTTTTTTTTTTTTTTTTCTTCAAAGTCAATACCTGACGTTTTTGTCTTCAGGCTTCAAACCTTGTTTAACACCACTGCCCAGTTCTACACCAACGTCACCGTCGAGGTGGGTTTGCTGACTTATTTCCTCTACCTCCATGAAGTGACGCATTTTGTGACATGGCTTTAAGTCCTTTGTCCTATTGTTTACGTTGACTGCTCGTGTTCATACCAAGCGTCCCCTGTCCCCCCCGTTTCGAACAGTTCTTACCAGTCTACTCCCCAAGCCGGGCAGAGAAGGACTACCCCAACCTGTATGCTGAAAATGTCCGCAAGCTCATGGCTAGGTAAGTCATTCATAAATTGTTTGTGCCTTTGTATTTTACCCCGACTGCAACGCTAAGAGTCTACCGAAATTCTACCGATTTCTTTGTCTTAATTCGTAATCTTCGAGATCCCTTGTGGTCCTATGACGAGACTATGGAGTCAGACTATTGTTTGTGTGAGACCCTGTCTTGTGTAACCCGGTTTCTCGTGCGTTCCCCCTCCAGGGCCTTAGGGATCCCTGCCACGGATTATATCATGGACGGCCGTATGCCCGTAAACAAACTGGGGGGTCTGTCTCTCCCTGTGGAACCTCCCGCCAGGGACACCCTCTCCCTGCTGAGGAAAGACGGGTGAGTGTGAGACGCGCTGGTGTCTCTGGACAGGTTCTTAATCTTTGTCCAGAGTCCAGAGCTGAACAAAGAAAAGCATGACATTCTGCAGTCACGGTCAGGAATCACTTGTTGACACTGGCACTACTTTGAGTATATATTTTATTCTTTAACCATACTCTGCATCTTCCCCCTTTTACCCTCTTACTTTCTCTTTCATTCCTTTTCTCTCTCCCGTCCTCTCCTTTACTCTCTCAGCCTCAGGACACCAGAGATTGAGGTGGTCCTTAACAAAATCTTTAGAAGCTGCCAGTCAAACAGTGCCTGTTCGAGGGTCAACATGGACACACTGAGCTCCATTATGGGGCTCGACGACAAAAAGACCGCAGCCGATGTCTGGAGTCTCTACTGCAACAAGGTAGTTTAGTGGGTGTGTGTGAGAGAAAGATATTGGCTGGGTGCCAAACATGTTTTGGGGGTCTGTCTGTATGTGCTTCACTCCATTGCAACCATTTTGCACCAGCAGTCTCGACCTAAGCTATATTTGTATGGCCTTGAAGTGACCCTCATGGCATTCGCGCAATGCCGTTGTGCTGGGTCTGGCCTATAAAGTTGTGTAAACAGTGGTAATCTAGGCCGGCAAAAGTGAACGCATAAGTCTTACCAAAGAAATTGGGATTTGTCTGCAAACACGGAACAAACTCTTGACTTCTTATGTTTTGTGTGTCTGGGTTTCAGGAGGGGACAGTGGACCTTCGACAGATGTACGTGAGTGTCGCCGCGGTCTCTGGCCTGGTGCCTTTCGAGTCGCTTCTTCACACTGCTTTCACAGTGAGTAGATCCAGAAAGTAACGTGGTCGGTGTAATGACTGGACATGCACGTGTGCAAAAGTGCATCCGCATTCACCTTTTTTTTATATATATATATTTTTTTTTTAAGTAATACGTTTCGATAAGGGTCTTGTACTTGGAAAGGATGCATTAAAACACTATTTCCAATTGCTTCTAAACAACCTTATAAAGTGGTTTGCTGTACAATGTGTCACTGAGTTTCAAATGCGTCTCACAGCTGTTTGAAACGGAGGGAGGAGGCAGTCTGACTGCAGAGGAGCTGACTGGCCTGATGGGGGCGCTGGTGGGTTTTCCTCAACAAGACACTACCGAGCTGTACTATGAGATCTCCCAGAATGGCCGGCCTATGGAGGGTGAGTTGCTCTTGCTGGAATTCTATGAAGTAGAGATGTAACCGTAGTAAGAGGATCACAGAATGTGTTGTAGGCCATTGGCTCAGTTTTTCAGTGTGCGCTGCACGTTGCATGTATATATGTGTGTATATATATTCACTTCCTTCAGATTCCGTAGATGGACCCACTGGCACTTATTTATATATAAATCCATCTAAGGGAAACTCTTATCTTTGCAGACTTTTTATAAACCTTACTAGTAATCATAACCTTCGTTCAAATGACTTGCTGCTTTTTACTGTACCTTGCCCCACCTCTGTTTTGGGAAAATAAATGCTTTTATCCATTATGCACCACCGTTGAGCTGGAATTTGTTTCAAAATCCGGTTACATTCAAGTCTTGTGTCACTTCCTTTGTTTCAAAACAGCCTTGTGGTCAGACGACTATCGTTTTATGGTTGCATGCTTTTATTGTTTTATGGCTATAATAATGTTTTTTTTTATGATGTTTTCGTCTTGACCAGGGATCCCTTGTCATAGAGATTTATCTCAATTGGACTCACCTGGTTAAACACAGGACAAATAAAATAAATGCTGCCCTATCTCAAAGTTAGCGTTCTAGGTCCTATGCTAGAGATGTAGAGAAGTTGAACATTGTTGAAGGCTACTCGATTGCCGTCAAGGCTGGAACAAACACAGTTCTCATGATTGTCTGTTGCTCTGTCGCTCTGTCAGTGCACGTGGTCATGATAAATACTCTACACTTCCAATGGGATCTTGGCAATCGAGCACAGGCTGATGCTTACATAAGACCGTAATATCCAGCTAACTTTGTTTGCGCTGTGTTTCCACAGAGGACTTGCTCCAAGTACTGACAACCCATCCCACCTATGAGAAAGTGCTAAGGAAATACCTTGAACCTGAGGAGGCGGGTCCTACAGTTTCCCGGGCCAACGGCGAGTCAGGGAGCAACAACGGAGCAATGCTAAATAGTAACTCTAGTAACTCCAATAAAAAGACTGACTGAGCATTGTGGGTGGGATCAAGGTTTTCGTGGAATGGACATTACTCTATAGGAGGCAGATCGCTGGAGCGTCTTCGGGACATTACTCTAAGAGAACTTTCAAAACCTATGTAGAAAAGTGATTCCTATACGAGCGGTACATGGCAATATACGGAGAGCATTTGTGCTCCCTGACGAGGCAATCGATCAAAAAATGCTGCTTACTACTATGCAACATCGGTCAAAAAGGGAACGTGCAGTGTGTGCAGTGTGTGTGTGTGTGTGTGTGTGTGTGTGTGTGTGAGAGAGAGAGAGTGTGAGATAAATGTTTTATGGAAGTGTGTCTATAGGAGTGACCTCTGCTGTACCACATGTTTGTATTGAGGACGAACTGTGACTTGATCACGAGGTCATTTAGACGATCTTTTATCTTCTTCTTCTTCTTCTCATTATTATTATTATTATTATTATATTACAGACTCCAGATTGTGACTGTGAAAATAGACTCCTGTGTCGTTTTGAAGCATAACAAATGTCTGTTTTTATATTTGTTGAACTACATTTTTTTTGTTCTTCTTGTTTAGCTTTCCAAAGGGTGATGGAAGCCAAAGGCTTTAAAAGACTTTGTGATAACCAAAGCTATTTTAATGCGCTGAGGCTTCTGTATGATATTTTACATCTAATGTTAATAAACTGTGAATGTGTATACATCAATATTTTGTCCTCTTTCTTAAAGATTTTGTCCTCTTTCCAACTCCTATTTTCACTTTAGTCTTCTGTATGTTCTCTCTCTTCCTACGTCTCCTCTTCACATCTTGCTTACTTTTTGGGATAGTTTTAAGAGATTTGTCTTTCCCCCTAACAGACGTTTGGAGATCTTGAGCAGTCTCTTCCTCTTCACTGCTTTCCTCTTCCTCACTCGTTGTCTGCTGCTTCTCTCTGTTATAATTTGGGGTAGGAGGAGGTTTGTCGTTGACTGTTTTCACTGACTTCCTTGAGTCTTCCTTTACCTTCACTAGCCTTATTTTTACCTTCCCTCCATTATCTCCTCCTCCTGCTTTTCCTATCTTTCGTCGCAGCTTGGGTTCCCAGGTGGTGAAGTCTTTATATTTGTTTGGCAATTTCCCTGAATTTCTTTTAGGTTTCATTGTGGAAGGACAATAGATAGCATTTGGTTTTGCCCTCGTTGTCTTTTTGACATTGTGCACCTTTCTGTTGGATTCTGTTCTTTGATGCATGAGTGAACAGCAGTTCTCGCTTAAGTGGACTGTAATCCCCCCCCCTCTCTCTCCGCCAAGCACTCCCTTAGATCCACTCGGCGATGATGATGATGATGATGATGATGATGAGCCTGGTGGGTTTAATTTGTCTCGCTGAACTGAACCTTTAGTTTGACGACTATGTAAACTTGTGTTCTTCTCCGTTTTGGCTCTTTCTCCACCAGCGTCACTTCGTGTCAGGACCTTGTTTGTTTCAGTGTCGCCCTTGTGTTTCCTTGTTCTTTCCCCGTAACAGAACTGGGAGCTGGCTGTTGCCTTGTCGTCGTTTGCCGCCGTCGCAGGTTTTCTTGTGTCTAGGTGGGGATATCGTTGGGTTCTCCGCCTCTTCGTGGGGTGAGACATGTGATTGAAAATGCCATCGGCCTCATCTTCTTCCACCTGCGTCACTTTCTCCGTGTCCTTTTCCGTTTTTGAAATCCCGTCGAAAGCTCGTTTGCGCCCTCTGGCACATGTTCGTGGTCTGTTCACGTCGCTGACTATTTCAGCTTGTGTGAGCACTGGACTCGTAGGTTTGCCGTTTGGAATCACGGTTGCGATTAAGATGGCCTCTCCTGTTCCAGAAGCTCTCCCTCTGGTGGTGCGCCGCCTGGTCCTGGGACTAAACACGGGAGGTTCTTTAGAAACGGTTGCAGTTTCTTTGTTGTTTCCGTCCGTCCGTTTTTCAGTCGCTCTCCTCTGTGCTCGCGTTGGTGCTCCACGTTCGGGCATCTCTGCCACAGGAACGGACGGTGTCACTTCAGCTGTTTTCTTACCACGCGGACATTTGGTATCACTACCCACAGCGGTGTTCATAAGATGTACGTCCTCGACCTCTTGAAATGGCGTGTTCCTTGTTCTTCGTCCATTTGCATTAACTGACTTGGGACCCGACATAGGATTTTGCGTTTGTGCAAGCTGAACCACAATATCCTTTCTGCTCGATTCTTCCACTGGCAATATTGATTGTGGCACCTCCTTTACAGACGTCTGCTTCTCTTCTGTTCTCGAAGCAGGATGGGGAATTTTGTCCTTGGACACACTCACTCGTTTCACTGTCTTTTCTAGTTTATCTGTGTCTGACTTGTTAATATTTTCACTCAGTTCTCTGTTAGGATTTAGTTCTCTTCTCCTCCTTGTCATGGGACCTTTTACTTCTGCTCTTTCATCCTTCCCTTCTTCCACGTCTTTCATCTTTTCCTCTGCCTCTTTTTCTATCAACATCTCCTTTGTCAACTCCTCACGTTCTGCAGAAACGTTAATACCAACGTGCCCGGTCACAGGGCTTGAAATAGGCATAGGATTGTCCGCTTCTGTTTGATCCTCTGTTATCCTCCCTCCCCCTTCAGTCTCCTTGCCCGTTTCTTTGGTCGTTTCTTTTTCTTTGTCTATTCCCTCCGCTCTCTTCTGCTCCTCTGCTTTCTGTCCCCTGCCAACCTCTTTCATAGTACTCGAATAAGACTCTGCTCGTGTCGGACTGGCCGCTATTTCTGTACCGACCCTCCCTTTTACTCCTGTTTTCTCCACGGCCTCCGGCTCCGTCGCCATACCAGCGTGCGCTCTCTTTCGCGGTGTCTCGGGGCTCGTCGCAGAGGCGCGAAGAGTGTCCGAGAGAGGAGCGGAATCCCCGAAGGAGCCCTCCTCGTCGACGGCGTCTTTTCCTTTGCCCGTCTCGCTGTCGTCCCCTTCGTTCCTTTCGCTCCCCGTTTTCTCATCCACACCTTCGCTGGCGCTCCTCGCCTCCCTCCCTCGTTTCGCGGAAGTCGAGCGTGGCGTGCTCGAGAGACTGAAGAGGATTCGGTCCAAACCCTCCTCCCCGCCTTCGTTCTCTGCGTCGGCGAAAACCTCAGTCTTTCGCGAGACCGTTTGCTCTACCCCCATCGGTCCACTCGCCCTCGCCTCGCGCTGGTGTCCAACCTTCCCCTTCGTAACCGGGTTTATCCGCGGACGCGGTCGCAGCGCCACCTTCCCGGGGGTCTCTTCTCCTTGCTTGTCCTTTTCCTTTTCTCCTAAGCCTTCCCTTCTTCCGTATTTACTTTTGCCTACCAAAGCGGTGTCACTTCTGCTTCTTCGTCCTCTTCCTTTGGTAGGACCCGGCAGCACCAAAGACGGACGCCTCTCCGCCACTTCTCTTCCGTGGGGTTGACCTTTCGCCGTCTCTCTCTCTTGACCTCCGGTTTGCTTTTCCACCGTGGACACGCCGCTTCTCGTCGTTCTCCTCATGGGACTCTCCTCGGTCACTTTGCCCGCGTGTTTCCCTTTCCCTCCTCTCGTTGGCCCGTTCCTTCTCTGGGCCTGTTGAGAGTACGTCAGCGTGGTCTCGGTTGCTACTTTCGTTGACGTCTCCTTGCTGGTGTCGATGCCGGGGTCCACATGGTAGGCCGCCTGGTTTTTGCAACGGGTCCCCTCCACGGGTTCCTCGGCTCTCGAACTCGTTCCCTGTTTCTTTTTCCCACTTCCGCTTTTGTCTCCCGTCCCTTTCCTCTCTTTTTTTCCTGTATCCGCGTCAGCAAGAACCATCCCCTCCTCGGTTTCTTTTTCTTTGTCGGCTCTTTCGTGTGGCGCGGAGGTCAGGGGGACTTCATCGGCTTCCGGCCCACTGGAGAGCACCTCATGTCGGGTGGAGGTGGTAGCCCTCTCCCCTGGTTCTGGGGGCGTGGTTGTGGAAACCTCCTCGACGTGGGAGACATAGAGATGATCAGAGGTGAGGTCAGCGAATTCCTTTCCAGGCGAGACGAGAGAGAATGGCGACTCAAACCCTACATTGTAGTACACGTTTGAAGAACTAGGGTACATTTCCAATAGAGTAACCTCGCTCATATGAGAGTTCTCTTGACCAACCGCATCGTCAATAGCCAGACACAATGCTGTAGCGTCAAATGCATTGACTTCAGGCAGTGTGTGAGAATCTGAAACATTTCTAGTTGTGTTACAATTATCGTTCTCCGTTGTTTCAGCACAGGAACTGTCCATAGCTTTTGCAACGGGGCTTTGAGGCAAATTGCTATCTTGTGACGCTGGACTATCAATGTCAATGTCTTTGGTGTTATCCTCCCTCTCAGGTAGTCGATCGCTCGACTCCTTTATGAGTAAGGAGTCCAACCTCTCCGAGCGTAGATGGTCGTCCACCTCCACCTCTGCTCCTACGTTCAAGCTCTTTTCCCCCTCCTCTCCACTATCCTCTTCCTCGGCCATCCCGAGACTCACAGCCTCGAGCCCAGGCGGAAGCTCCTCCTCTGGGTCCAAAGGAAGGAAGGAGGCGGGGCGGTGGCCACCCTGACATGGCGCCTCCGTTTCGGGCTCTCCGCCGTGACCGCCACCCGTGGACTGAGGAGGCTCTGTCTCTACCGGCGCCTCCCGCGGGGAAGGTCCGTCGACCGTGACCCAGCCTTTCAGCTGGCGCTCCATGACGGCGCCGCTAGCTGTTGTGTCGGAGACCGCCATGAAGAAGGAACACAGGGGATCGGCCGCGGCCAGGACCTTGAAGGCAGACGAAGGAGGGCTGGCGTTTCTCTCTGCCGGTGGGTGGGAAAGGTTGACGAGGTGGGGGGACCAGTGTAGGGGGCTTGGGCTAAGGTCCTGCTCGGGGACTTCCTCGAGGGATGTGGACACTCTGGATCGCTTTCGTAGGGCTTGGACGGCTAGGAGCCGCAGAGGGAGCGGGCCGGTTGACTGTGGCGAGACGTCTGTCAGGGAGCTCTCGTCTCGATTGGGAGAGAGTGAGAGAATGGAGGGACTGATGCCTGGGGAAGAAGGAGCGGAGAAGGATGAGTACGGCCGGATGAGCGCAGACACTGCCTCCTCTTCTGCTGCCAAGTCCTCTGTCGGTTCGTCACCGACTTGCCCTGCTGTGGAGTCTCGAGAATCTTCACCGTCACTCCAACTTGTTCCGTCTCCCATTGGCACGTCTCTCTTCTGCGAGACAGTGTCAGGATTTTCATTGAAACATGGTTCTTCTGAACGACTGAAACCATCTGAACCACGTTCAACTTCGGGCAAAATGGCCACTTCTTCTGCTGTCAAGCATTGGTCCTGAGAGCAAACCTTGGATTCCCAGGCTGAACTGGGTCCAGCGGTTGCATCTTTGTTATTGCTGATTGGTTGGGATGTGGATGATACACAGCCATAGTCCCTAGTGTGAGGGTCAAAGTTTTGGTGCTGAGGCAAATCTTTTTGGGGGCTGTAGTATTGACTCATTGAGACAAAAGAAAATGGTGGTTCTTGATATGTTCCTTTCTCATTGAGAACAATCCCAAGAGGCATTGGGTTAGGGTAAGATCGAGATGCACCCTGGGGATTGAAGTTTTTCACGTGGCCAGGCTCTGGGGCAGGCCAATGTTGGGCATATTCAGGCATGACATAGAACGGCGGCGGTGCATTGTGGTCATTGTAGTTCTCAAACAGAACAGGACCAGGAGGACGGAACGGGGTAAATGGTAAGGGTTTAGTCTGAGGCGGTGGCAGATACTTCCGTGAATTGTGGGTCTGTAGTCCGGTTTGCTTTCCAAGAGTGTAGGGACACTCTGATATACGGGGCAGGAGGAGGAAGTCTGATTGTCTTTCCTGTGACCTCTGCAGGCCTTGCTTTTGTACAAGCACAGGTTTATTCTGCTCCCCATAGTTTGGAAGGGTAAAGCCACCGTCGGAGAAGCTGGTGGGCACATCATGGAGTGTGGGGGCTGGACCAGAAGGTGGCGCCAGAGTGCTGTCCAGTTGAGCCGGCTGCTGTTTGAGAGGTGCCATGGAGCGTTTGCCTGAGGAGGCCGTGCCATCGTTGGACGTGGAGTCCACGCCTGAGTTGGATGTGATGCTGTGGGCTGCAAGATCCGGGCGCTGCTGTTTCTCATCCTGTAAGGTCTAGAAAGAGACCAAAAAGAGTAGAATCAAGCCACTGGCGTAACAATCATGTGGTACGTGCACAGGATAAGAAACGATAGACGATGTATTCAAGAACGAAAAGCAAAGAAACCACAGACGGGATTGCCAACGAGAAGAGTAAAGGTGTGGGGGAAAATGAATACCTGTTTGTGTTCTTCATCCAGAGCCAGAAGGTCAAGTAGGTCTGTGTCCGGGGAGAGGATGGAGTTCAAGAACTCCATGTTCAACACCTCCCCCGCCTAAAAAAATAAGATAAGAAATTAAGTAATAATTTATTCGTTTAAAATAAATGAACATTGGAGCCTGTCAGTAACAGTGTTGTCGTCGGGACTGCATCTTTATAGGTGTAGTGTAATTGTGCGTATTTTCCTGGCCATGTTTTATGCCTGGATCAATCGATCAATCATTCAAGTTATTAAAGAAATCTCTGCTTGACTGAATATACGTGTGATCAATCATCCACTTCTGTACCTTGGTGACAAACTGCTTGTCGCTACAGAGACGATCCAGGTACTCCAGAAACACGGCATTCTCCTCCTCCTCCTCCTCTTCTTCCTGCTGCTGCTCCTCCTCATCTACCTTTCTATCTCCTTCCTCACGTCCTTGCCCTTTGGACTTTGACCTTTTAACCACCTGGGAGGAGTCGAGGGTTTCCATGATCTTCATGTATTCCGTCAGAGCCCGCTCCTCCAGCACTTTCATGTCCATGCCGAGTAAGCGGGCAGCGCGGGAGGTCTTGATTTTAACCTTGGGACAGGATTTGTTCTCTGCCGCCATTTTGTCATTCAAAATCTGGCCTGCAAAGGTCAAATGATTCTATTATAGGTTTTTGTTGATAGTTCATTGTTCTATTGTTTTATGCGGTTGACCGGCGGGGCACCTATGTGAGCATGTGAGGTTGTACAGTTTACAGTACAATATGAATCCCTGACCTGACAACTCCTGCTCTCCACTCTGCCTTCTCCCTATTTCCGCTGACCCCTGAAGGACCTTCGACCTCTCCCTGAGCTGCTTCCCCTTCAGCTCATCCTTCTCCTTCTCCACAAACCTACGGCGTGTTGAAGGATGCAACAAATAGAAACACTGTTCAGACCAAAAATACCCAGGCATTTTTTAAGGCCATCTTTTTTTGTTCTAGCAGGCATTGTTGCTATGAATGGGCCAAATCCATTCAACTTGAAGCCTTGTGAAACAAAGGTTCAAAGAAAAGTAAAAACAAAACTTTGATAACTAGCCTTAAACTGTATGTACACTGTATAGGACAAATATAAAGATGAACTAATAGACCAACACATTTATTTTGCAGGCTCAAATTCTCATCCAATTGTATACACCGGCATGTTTTAGCATAAAAATAAACATTTATTTCTAATGCAGAAGCAAAGACAAAATAGTTGTCATGTTGCTTTCTCAAAAAGTAATTTAAGTTACAACGGACTCAACAATTGTTTTTTTCAATATCTTGTCTGCTCCATGGGAAAGCAATTTCACGCTATACTGCAGCTGCTTACTAATTGAATCATCAATAGAAAACATTATTCAGGCTAAACAGAAACGCCAATTTTCCTGTGACATGTATGTAAGTTCTGAGGTAAAGGTGTGGATGGATATTCATTCTTGTTATATTTATATTGCAAACTGTCAAACCAACTACATTTTTATTGTATGTAGACATGATATTTCAGTAATTGACTAATATACTGTAATAAGCTGTAATTACTACACTACTGTCACAGGCCAGGACTTTTACAACCAACTGCTCTTTAAATTGATATCTTGTATCTCACTTTTGGGCTGTTTGGTAATAGTCCATCCGGTCGTAGTTCGAAAGGTTCATCCATTCCTTTACCGCAGTTTCAATCCCCTTCTGGAGGGATAGGGAGGGTCCAGTTTGGCTGAGGCTTTTTACTGCAGGTCTAGGAGTTGGGAAACAAACACACAAAGAACAAAGGAGTCAAATATGACTTAATCTATTGTAAATTATTAAAATTAGAACATAAATGATCAACCAAGAACAACGCAGTTAAAATACGTTCTCATAGCAAGACCACTATGTTTTTCAAGACAAGTCATGATCTACTAGGGCACTCACATGAGGTAGCAGGCCAGCGCCACCGCATCCTGGTGCTCAAGGAATTGGAGGGCAATACCACAGTAGGTCTGCCACCTTCTGTAGTTCTCATACAGACCCTCAGACAGTGCCAGGGTTTCTGGTTCCAAAGGTGGCTGGTCAGGGGCCCCTGGCCCTACACAGTCCTTCTCTAATTGCAGGACAAAATTGTTGCGCTCAATGTCCAACAGTTCAAAGTTCATTGTCGGAAAATTGATACCGAGTTTGGGTTCAAATAAAGAGGCACTGGGTTGTGAGTTAGGGATTGGGCCATCCGGTTCAGACTGGCCAAAAGAGGTGGGTAAGCACTGGAGATACGGGGGAGGGCAGTTGAGCGTGGAACGAGAGTGACCTCGAGAGGTACTCGACGACAAGGTAGGCTTTATGTGCGACCTCGTGGGTTGGTACGCGCACGTCTGGATCCGGGGCTGAACCAGAGGTTCAGCGCGTTTCCCCGCGCACGTCTCCACATGCGGCTCTATGGATTGTATCTCTGTGGGTAGCTGATACAAACGGGGGCTCAGCTGTGGGTGGACCTGAAAGGAGTCCTGGACGAACGCTTTTCTCTGTCCCTCGGCCTGCTGAGTCACATCTGCTGCCTCCGATCCAGAACACGACACCGCAGATGAGGAGAGAACAGATCCATCCATTGTAAGGAGTAGAGCTGCACATTCAGACTCCTCTGATTCTGGAAGGTCTTGTGATGTCTGGCGTATGCTAAGTTCTGATTCAATTTCTGTTACACTATATACTTTTGGACTAAAGGAAAAGTTCTGTTTCTCCACAAGAAATTGCTCTTTCGGTGCTAGTTTGGTTGGGTCGACAACTTCCCAAAACTGAGGTGAAGCAAGCAAAGTAGGTGAACCCATTTCTAAGTCCTTACTGCAGAACCATGGATCTGTATCCAAAGTCAGGAAAGGTTCTGAACCTCTGGCAAGCTCATTTAGCGGTGGCTCAGTTAAGTCCAATTTCTCATGCACTTGAAGTGTGTCACTTGGTTTCACTGCAGGTAAACGGCATGACTCTAATACTCTGGTGCAAACTGTCTCTGTACAGAGCACTAGTTCTGAGTCCAATGTTAGTTCCCGTTTCAAAGTGTGCGTGTCGAGGAACGAGGGTACTGCTGCAGTGGACATCTGGTCGGAGAGATGTGACAATGTTTTTACTCCATCATCCTTGGGGAGAACGGGCTCAGGTTGACTTGTCAGCTGGGAGTCCATTCTTGATGAGTCTCATCTATAAAAGACAATACGCTTGTCACTATTTCTTATTTTTGCCCTACCAAAAAATATGAATACAAGATGAGTTTGCAAGTTGCCAATTGTTCATGAAATTGCTATTCATATTCCCTTGCGAGAGACAAGGAGTGTATTGTGGCCAAATTTGGGCATCCTAGCGGATGTTCCGGCCTGGGATGTGGTTCAGGGGTGGGGGGACGGTCAGAGTGAAGGCCAGGTCACCAAAGAGATAATATGTGCCTTTTGGAGACAATGAGACTAGAAGTTTTGTGTTTAAGTCATAACATTAAGTCATGTCTTAAGTTTCCTGCGTACGTGTCTTTAGATATGCTGATTATGAACATGTGATCCATCTTGTCCAATGAAATGATTGTTTATCTTATAGACCCATATACTCATTAGAACCTTGTCAACAAATCAGAACTTACTATGTTGTTAGACTGATCTGACTGTAGTATTTTCTCTGTGTACAGACTCTGACTCAGACTCTGTAGTCATCAATAAAATTGTACTTAATCTTTTCATGGTTTCTCCTTCTCATTAATTGGTTATTTTCTGTCATAGATTGAAATTATCCATTACAAGTGTCATTGTCCCTGGCCCTGGCAATATAGCCCAGCCCATCACAGGTTTCATTTTTTTGATAAGCTTTTGTTTCATTGAATTGTAATTTTTTAACCATATACTCATTATTCCATAATATTGTTATTGTAAGTTACATTGTTTTCTATTAGTTATATCTAAATAAAGATGTATGATTAATTATTCTCAATATTATAATTTATTTAGAAACATATACACATACTGTGTACAGTGCCTTGCAAAAGTATTCACCCCCTTGGCTAGTTACTTATTTTGTTACATTACAACCTGTAATTTAAATGTTTTTTTAATCTGAATTTTATGTGATGGATCTGCACAAAATAGTCTACGTTGGTGAAGTGAAATGAGAAAAATATATAAAAAAAATTATTTTTTAAAATAAAAATCTGGAAATTGGCATGTGCATATGTATTCACCCCCTTTTCTATGAAGCCCCTCAAAAGTTCTGGTGCAACCAATTACCTTCAGAAGTAACATAATTCGTGAAATGAAGTCCACCTGTGTGTAATCTAAGTGTGACATGATCTGTCAGTATAAACACACCTTTTCTGAAAGGTCCCAGAGGCTGCAACACCACTTAGCAAGAGGCATCACACCATGAAGACCAAGGAGCTCTCCAAACAAGTCAGGGACAAAGTTGTTGAGAAGTACAAGTCAGGGTTGGGTTATAAAAAAATATCCAAATCTTTGATGATCCCCCGGAGCACCATCAAATCCATCATCTTCAAATGGAAAGAACATGGTACCACAACAAACCTGCCAAGAGAGGGCCGCACACCAAAACTCACAAACCGGGCAAGGAGGGCATTAATCAGAGAGGCAGCACAGAGACCAAAGGTAACTCTAAAGGAGCTGCAGAGTTCCACAGCAGAGACTAGTGTATCTGTACATGGGACCACAATAAGCCGTACACTCCATAGAGCTGGGCTTTATGGAAGAGTGGCCAGAAAAAAGCCATTACTTAGTGTTAAAAATAAGAAGGCACGTTTTGAGTTTGCCAAAAGGCATGTGGGCGACTCCCCAAATGTATGGAGAAAGGTGCTCTGGTCAGATGAGACTAAAATTGAACTTTTTGGCCACCAAGGAAAACGCTATGTCTGGGGCAAACCCAACACATCCCATCACCCCAAGAACACCATCCCCAGAGTGAAACATGGTGGTGGCAGCATCATGCTGTGGGGATGTTTTTCAGCAGCAGGGACTGGGAAACTGATTCGAGTCGAGGGAAAGATGGGATGGTGCTAAATACAGGGATATTCTTGAGAAAAACCTGTTTCAGTCTGCCTGTGATTTGAGACTGGGACGGAGGTTCACCTTCCAGCAGGACAATGACCCGAAGCATACTGCTAAAGCGACACTCGAGTGGTTTAAGGGGAAACATTTAAATGTGTTGGAATGGCCTAGTCAAAGCCCAGATCTCAATCCAATTGAGAATCTGTGGTCAGACTTGAAGATTGCTGTTCACAAGCGGAAACCATCCAACATGAAGGAGCTGGAGCAGTTTGCCTTGAGGAATGGGCAAAAATCCCAGTCGCAAGATGTGGCAAGCTCATTGAGACTTATCCAAAGCGACTTGCAGCTGTTATTGCCGCAAAAGGCGGCTCTACAAAGTACTGACCTTAGGGGGGTGAATATTTATGCACACTGAAGTTTTCTGTTATTTTGTCCTATTTGTTGTTTGCTTCACAATAAAAAAAAATCACATCTTCAAAGTTGTAGGCATGTTCTCTGGATGAAATGATGCAAACCTTCAAACAATCCATTCTAATTCCAGGTTGTGAGGCAACAAAACATGAAAAATGCCAAGGGGGGTGAATACTTTTGCAAGGCACTGTATATATATATATATGTATATATATAATGTGTGTGTGTGTGTGTATATATATATATGGTTGATTGAGTTATGGCCAGGTAGCCCTATCATTTGTCTCTAAATAGTAGCCAAATCATGAAGAAAGCATTTCCGATTAATAAATCAATATCTATGCTGTTTTTCCTTGCAAAGCCCCACAAATGTGTATAGCACAAAAATTGCTGTACTGCATCTTTATGGCTTTATCTTAGTGAACAGCCCATCTCTAGATTATTTACTGTCTTACCTTATGTGCACATTGAGTTGGAGTTTATCAACAGGCTGTCAGAGTTCTGCATATTTATTGATTTGAATCTTTCAATCATTCTATTTCAAAAAGAAACATTTGCATACATTCTCATTCTTTTTTTGGAGTTCCAATCGAACGCTTAGTGGGGGGTCAACCCAAAAAAAATAGAATCGTGATTTTACACTATAGTCTTCAAACCCAAATCATCTGATCTTAATATTACAAACTCTAAATCCCATAGAGCATTGCGTGAGAAATACCGTACTTTACGGAAGTGTTCTCTCTCCCAGCAACGAAAAAAAAAGCAGCACGTGGAATAATCAAGCGTTGCTCACGGGCACACTTTTTATACGTTTTTCTTGAGTTGTCAACTATTTGTTGCTTATAATTTAGTCAGTATGTTCCTGCAGTACTACCTGAACGAAAGTGGAGAGAGAGTATACACTCTAAAGGTATTTTGTTTCATATAACATTAATTAGCCTTGCTTTAGCGTTACCGTTAGCCACAAGCAAACTCGAAAATGGCATTCGTACATAATCACTTATATAGCTAGTTGAAGTACCGGTGGGTTTAATCTATATATTTTAGACATATGTGAATGGATATATTTTTTTTAAAGTTTTTTTTTATTATATCCTAATAATATTTCCTTACTAGTACCCGGGCCATGGTTGGAATAAAATTAGATAGAATAGGATTGCATTTCCCTTGTGATTTATGTTTACGGGTGCAATTTTAGCAATCTATTTAGTTGCCTGTTCAATGGCATTGTTTATTTCTACCTCCTTTTCATTGATCATTCAAGTTCTCCCTCACATTTCTCCCGTTCTACTGTGTATGTTTTGTCCTTACAGAAAGTGGACCTGTTAGGCCTGCCCACCAGCTCGGCCCACCCGGCTCGTTTCTCCCCAGATGACAAGTTCTCCAGACACAGAGTGACCATAAAGAAACGCTTTGGTCTCCTCCTCACCCAGCAGCCAAGACCAGTACTGTAATGCAGTGATGTGAAATCCGTATCTACAGGGATTGAATTGGGATTGAGGGTGCCAAACTGCTAAGAGGTTCCTTAAATGGAGGTCTTAACACGGGGAAACATATTTTTCTTCTAATTTAATTTCTGTTGAAGACTTTCCAGTCATAGTTAATGCTGTGGCCCCATCTCAAGGCTCTGCTTGTCTACCAAATTAATCACACCTGAAAGACCAAACCATAAAAAGGACAATTTAATGTATCAATCCACATATTGATAAAAGGACTGCTGTAGTACATGGGCTTTGTTTTGGGTGGGGTGATTACTCTTTGAAATCAACATGATAGAAGATCGGTCTCGTTGTCTGAATTGTTTTTGAGATCAAATGTCATTCAGGATTTTTCTGAAGAAATGTTTTACTTTTTGTTGTCTCTGTCTGCAATGCAGAGCATTTTGGATGGTATGAAACAGAGTCCACCGTGCACTATTCTCTCATTATTCAGATTTTACTATTTAACCTGTATTTGTGTTACGGGAGAATAAAAAAAATGCATGGGTCACTGTATTGTTTTTCTTACTCATAATACAGATAATCGGACCAAAATTACCAACGTCCGATGTACAGTGTATATATCTACCCCGCA
Source organism: Galaxias olidus (assembly GCA_026901105.3). Lineage (NCBI taxonomy): Eukaryota > Metazoa > Chordata > Actinopteri > Galaxiiformes > Galaxiidae > Galaxias > Galaxias olidus. The sequence continues at coordinate 218,727 of JAPMUY010004241.1, forward strand.
TGCGCAAACTACGGCAAGCAAAAGAGGTACTGTCTGTCAGAAGAAGGCGCGTTCGTTTCTAGACTGTTGGACTAAACTGCCGACTAGCAGAAGAAAGGATGAGGAGACGAGCTAAATTGGAGCTAGCTTTGTTTTCAGTTCCCTTGTATACAAGTGTGAGGCTTTTACTGAAAGGTAGCAGGAAACTTGATGCCTGGTATGTAGCAAACTCAACTTTTCTCTTTGACAGTAATGTGTCATTTTATTTGATCATTCCACATCTGTTGTGTGCATATTTGATTTTAATTAGCATAGCAATGCTATCTTAAATTAATTTTAAAATCACTAGCAGCAGCATGGCTAGCTATTCGCATGTGACTTTACTGTACCCGCACAGTAACGTTAGTTGAACGCAATGCACTGGTGACTTACAATACGGTTCACGCACCGGCAATACCTGATTTTGTCAATACTCGTTGAGTTAACACAAGCTCTGTTAGTTCGTTACATACAACTTAATAGTGGAATTTCTAACGTTAGCGCAAATCTAGCTAACATTTATTATGTGTGTGATTCTAGCTGACTTCAGTCAGAAAATTGTGTATCTGCTAACCACAGCATGCCGCACATTCCTTTGTCGACTACGTCGTATTATTACCATCTCATGCGATTGAGATATTATATTAGATATTCCAGTGCTGAGTGGCACATTACTATGTTATCCACCCACGTATTCAATCAAGCTTGAAATTGTTCTTGTCAACTATTTCACTCTAATTGGCTTAGCTAATGATGGTTGGTTTGGTTTTAGTTCGCGGTTAGCTTTCTAGTCATCTTCTATCGCTCAGCATAACTGAGATCGAACCTATCCGATGTGTCAGTTACTTCCATCTGAACATTTTATTAAGATGAAAGCAAATAACAGATCTAACTATGCCTTAGGAGCAAATGTAGTATTTTCTTCATATTAAACTCATTTTGTTTCGCAATTCCCTCTCGGAAGTATCACTACACCATATGTGGTTGACACTGACAGGTATTTATTTACCGGCATATTTCTCAATTGCTTGAAATAAAGAAACGGAGGGTTAATTGCTGGATTAAGTTGAGTGTAGCATTCTGTTACAAATTAGTGCTTGTTTAACTTTTAAATTGCAATGCACTACAAGCCGAGAAAACAAAATGTCCCATCTCCACCCTGGTGTAAAATCGTGTCAATCTCAGTAGAAACAACTGCTCAAAATAGCTAAATTAAGATACCATTTTTATTACGATCATGGACAAAACGGACGAAAAATAATTTACACAGTGTGAAACTGCAGCACATAGACGTGTGCATCGCCTCCGCATGTCTGGAGTTCGTTTCTAGCCCAACCGGTTGGAACCGCTCTTGTATAATAATTAAATTATAAGCCTCACAAGAGCCTCTACACAACTTTTGCGAGGTTTACGTAGGGAGGAGAATCTGTGGTTGCCCAATTGACTTTGAACCTCTGATACACATTGGTGGACACTAGTTATTATGTTGCACTTATTGCCTCACTTATGATAAGACTCCTGTTTCTAGTTGACAAGTACACTTGGCTGAGAAATCAATACATGAGGTAAAAGTTTTTCCCATAGGAGACCATAGGAGTTTAGGGTGTTATTTTTACAAGATAGGAATTGAAATCAAGCTGTTAGCTATTTATACTGGAGCTGAAAGTAGACAATGAAACACCTATGTAATCTGTACGGACAAAAAAAAATTATGAATTAATTATAGGTTAATCCAATATGCAACACGTTTCTATGTGACTTCTGGTAATAACATATTTTCAAGACAGATTTAGTACGTAATGTTCTGAACCGTCTCTCTTTTTTGTCCCACTGTCTCTCCCTTTCCCGCTTTTCTGCATTGCATCATTATTTCCTTCCATCCATTCTCCAACCCAACCCCCCTTCACCTGCTAAATTGACTAATCTTGTTTTGTCAAAGAGAATACCCCTTTCCCTCTGCAAGGTGTATGCCAGTGTTAAACCCAGTATTGAAGAGGTGTGGCCCCATTTTATCAAATGACTGGAGCAGATATTTCACAGTAGGTCAAGCAACACCAATCCATAGCAGAATTTATTTAAATGGGATTGGAGAAAGCAAGCAAATCACTAGATTTACAGGGATTTTAAAAACTACTGTTTACAATTAGCCTCAGAGGCGTTTATCAGTTAAAATCTGATCAAAGTTGTCCAACAATCCAAGCCAAGGGAAACATAAGCACACACAACTGTTAAGACGCATCCACATGTGCACGTGAGGGCACCCATCTCATTCTCAATGGGGAAGTGCAGCTGCAGACGAGAGTCAAGTAGCTACTTCCTCACTGTCACCTGAAAGCTATAGCCCGAGCTTTAGCTTAGCGAGCTAGTCTTGTCGGCCCTCCTCCCACCCTGCCCCCTCCCTCCTCCCCTTCAAAAGCAAGTCGCCATGGCATCGGTCCGATTCACCGTCACGCCTACCAAGGCGGAAGACCTCCCGGACACTTCGCCGGACATCAGCTCCCGGTCCAGCGGGCGCGTCCGCTTTGGGTCGAGGGAGAGCGTCAGCCGGAGCGAGCCTCAGAGCGAGGGGTCAGGGGTCGGGGCCACATCGGCGGGCGGCGGTGGTGGTACCGAAACGCCGGACCGCAGCAACACGGAACAAGGTGACCGGTCACCTTCTGGTGTTACCTGTAAAACTGTTGTGCTGTTGTTGTAAGCATTCCTGTCTTCCACACACATACACACACTCATGTACACACACACGCATGCACACAGATAGATATTCAGACGCATACAAACAAGCACAACTAACAGAGGATAGCCTATCACAAGCATTACCAATCAAGAAGTCACTAAGGTGTTACTTAACGCAAACGTACACACACACGTGCACATACGCGCACACGCGCACGCACGCACGCACACACACACACACACACACACACACACACACACACACACACGCACACACACGCACACACACCAAAGGTAGAGGGCATAAGCAGGGATGGTGGTTCATGTCATCACCTAAGTAAGTGAATTATAATCAGCTTGCATGAGTAGTGCTGAACTCCCACTGGCTCCTTAAATAGAAAAATCTGCTGGATAATCCTGTTGGGCTTCAATTAAGCGGTGATGCAAGGGATTATTTATTTAGCATCACGGGAGTGTGAAAGAAAGAAAAAAAAAAAGGAGAGAGAAAGAAGGAAGGAAGAACAAGTAGAAGGAAAGTATTGTGAGGGGGGCGGGTGAGAGGAGTTTATTTTCAGACCGGTCAAATACGTTTTGAGAGCGCTATATTTAGTCTGTCTTTGCCCTGAAGGCAAGAATTGAATGTGCCCGCCAACCGCACACGAATACACACACACACACACACACACACACGATAATGTTGTGCTCTAAATATGACATTCTGTTCTAGCACGCAAGCACGGATGCACACACACACACTATCACATGATGACCAAGTTGAAGCGGACGAAAGGCTACCGACAGACAGCTGTGGTGCGAATGGCTGAAGGGGGGAACACAGCCATGGAACAACAGCAGGAGGAGGCACAGGCCGAGTCCCAGTCAGTGGGTCTGTGTGTGAGGTAGTCAGACGGATAGGCCTCTTATGCTCGTTGGTAGACTCCTGTCTGTCACACCTGGCTCGAGACCTAGATACGATCCCCTTTTGACTTATTTGGAACCAATAGTTCCAAGAACCTCACTTCCCTACGCTTTGTCTCTAGCTCTGGGTGGGTGGGTGTGTGCGTGCGTGCGTGCGTGCGTGGGTGCGAGCATGCGTGCGTGCGTGCGTGGCGTACACGTCTGTCATTATGTGTGCAAGCCTTTATTGTCTTTTGTGTTTTTATTTTTCTCACAGTCTTGCTGATATGTCAGCTTTTGGGTGCGTGTTAAACTTTGCATGCGCGCAAATAAATTTGTATGTGTGTCCTCCCGCCGTGTGGGGGGAAGTGAGAGTAGCTGAGTCAGACGCTGCAGCTGGACTGATCGCTGTGTGCTGACAGAGGTGGAACCGGCCCAGGGACACGGGTGGTGGTGGTTACACTGCAGTACCAGAGACAGTGATAGTGGTTACACTCTGCAGTACCAGAGACAGTGATGGTGGTTACACTGCAGTACGAGGGACAGTGATGGTGGTGGTTACACTCTGCAGTACCAGAGACAGTGATGGTGGTTGTTACACTGCAGTACCAGAGACAGTGATGGTGGTTACACTCTGCAGTACCAGAGATAGTGATGGTGGTTGTTACACTGCAGTACCAGGGACAGTGATGGTGGTTGTTACACTGCAGTACCAGATACAGTGATGGTGGTTGTTACACTGCAGTACCAGAGACAGTGATGGTGGTTACACTCTGCAGTACCAGAGACAGTGATGGTGGTTACACTCTGCAGTACCAGAGACAGTGATGGTGGTTGTTACACTGCAGTACCAGAGACAGTGATGGTGGTTGTTACACTGCAGTACCAGAGACAAGGGTGGTGGTTGTTACACTGCAGTACCAGGGACAGTGATGGTGGTTGTTACACTGCAGTACCAGAGACAGGGGTGGTGGTTGTTACACTGCAGTACCAGGGACAGTGGTGGTGGTTGTTACACTGCAGTACCAGAGACAGGGGTGGTGGTTGTTACACACTGCTGGCCCTAGGACAAGTGGTTTAGTTGGGGGTGGTGGTCGTAACACTGCTGCACCAAGGATGTGGTGGTTGTAATGTTACACACTGCTGGCCATAGGCCAAGTGGTTAAGCAGGGGGCGGTGGAACTGTCTGCTGGCCCAGACACAGGGTGGGCGTTTAGCTCACTGGCAAGGCTGCAGCCCTCTTGGCCAGCAGTGACAGCGAAGACAGTCTGCACATTGTAGAGAGACTGTAGGACACCCACTGGCGGTTTCCTCGAGCTCGCTCCAGTTCACACAAACTCTTTCTTTGTCTCCATTCCTTATTTTCCCCCCATTTGTGCCCTTCATCCCACCATCCTCTCTTCCCTCCTGCCCTCCTTCTTAACGTATTTGTGTCTCTCTTTCCCCTTAGGAGATGGCAACGCTAAAATGTCCAGCGTGTACATTAACAATTCCCACGGGGTGGACGACGATGATTTCTACGACAGAAACTTGGCCCTCTTCGAGGTTCGAACCATAACGTCACATTCGTGCCTCACAACCTATTTAAACATAATTACAGAACAGATCTTGCGATATACTTCAAAAGTTATTGACTCATGCTCAGACTGGGGAGTCACGCACACTGTATCGCAGCTCAGAGAGAATAGGCCTAATCTGTAGTAAGGGATGGCTTCAATGTTGCACTTCAATAACATCCCCTTGTCTCTTTCTATCGCTTTCTTTTTCTTCTCTCTTTCTCTCCTTTTCCCTGTGATTTTCTCTTTTTTCTTTTCTTTTTATTCTTTTTCTCGTTCTTTTCTGGGTCCCACAGGAGGAGATGGACACCCGGCCCAAGGTGTCGTCTCTGCTCAACCGTCTGGCCAACTACACCAACCTCACCCAGGGGGCCAAGGAGCACGAGGAGGCCGAGAGCATCGGAGAGAAGAGGAAACCCCACAAGGTACGCACGCACGCACACACACACACACACACACACACACACACACACACACACACACACACACACACACACACACACACACACAGACACAGAAATATACATGTACACGTACACATTCACACACACACACACACACACACACACACACACAGACAGACATATACACGTACACGTACACATTCACACACACATACACACAGACGTATACACGTACACACTCACACTCATATTTACACACACAGCACTATCCTTGAGTCATTAAAGTTTCCCTATCAGAACTAAGCAAGATCCACACCGGGTAATGTGAGTGCGAAAGAGAGTTGTATTTCTCTTCGGGAGTTGACACTCTCAGAGATGAAGTTCACACTACAGTCTGACAACCCCGCAAGGTGTACACACACACACACACACACACACACACGTTGTTTTTTTGCCGCCTATTCTTAACTGATTGACGGTGTTTACTACGTTACTATGACAACAGGAAATCACCCTTTCTTGCCCTTCTCTGCGTTGTCTGTGACTCAGCCTAGCTCTAACCATAAGCAAAATGTCACGCAAAGGTTTTGAATGGATGGCGGTGCACCTTGTGTGTGTGTGTGTGTGTGTGCGCGTGCGTGTGTACACACCCACGCACTCGCTTTCAGCTACTGAGTCATACTTTCTGAATGAATCCATTACTCGCACCCTGGTATTTTCTGGACTTTGCCTCTCGCCGCGCCTGCGGGGAGCGTTATAACATGGCTGCCCTCCCCGGTGACGTGGTGCTGCGGGAGCCACGGCCACCGTCGCGTCTCGCTCTCCCACCTCCGCCTCGGTTTGTTTAGCTTAAGATAAGACGCGTTGACGGCTGCCGCGCAGTCCACCTATGTTGATGCGCGTTATCGGCGACCGCACACAACACACGGGTCGCATGTAGCTTAGCGAACGGCCACTCCAGGGAGCTAAAGTAAATGTAGTAAAAGAAAGGGAATCGTAGTGAATCAATCCTCTTTTGTAAACGAGTTAGACTAGATTCAAGTGCTGTATTAAACTATGTTACTATGTTAACAACTCACAACACAGTTTATTACTTTCCCCCCCCCACATTAATATTCAGATTGATTGCTTAACAGAGTAACTCATTTCTTTTCGTGTGTGTGTGTGTGTGTGTGTGTGTGTGTGTGTGTGTGTGTGTGTGTGTGTGTGTGTGTGCGCGCGCCCGTGCCCGCGCCCTCCAGTCTCCCCAGATGGGGACGTTTATGGGGGTGTACCTGCCGTGCCTGCAGAACATCTTCGGCGTGATCCTCTTCCTGCGGCTCACTTGGGTGGTTGGCACCGCCGGGGTGCTGCAGGCCCTCACCATCGTCTTCCTCTGCTGCTGCTGCGTACGCTGAGAGAGCACACACACACACACACACACACACACACACACACACACACAGGGTGCTGCAGGCCCTCACCATCGTCTTCGTCTGCTGCTGCTGCGTACGCTGAGAGAGCACACACACACACACACACACACACACACAGGTTGCTGCAGGCCCTCACCATCGTCTTCATCTGCTGCTGCTGCGTACGCTGAGAAAGCACACACACACACACACACACACACACACACACACACACACACACACACACACACACACACACACACACACACACACACACACTCATCTGCTGCTGCTGCGTACGCTGAGAGAGAGCATACACACACACACACACACACACACACACACACACACACACACACACACACACTCACGAGTGATCAGGTGCCCACATAAGAATTATGATGCATACACATTTTTAGGAATCGGATGCATCAAACGCACACCCACACTCACACACACACACACACACACCCATGGATACATCAGAAACACACACACACAAAAGTAAATCAGCATATATACATAAGGAGCGTGAGAAACTCCGAAAGATGCAAAATGACGCTCAAATCGGTGTGTGTGTGTGTGTGTGTGTGTATGTAGACACACAAAGACACGTACATGATCTCAGTCTGCCAGACGACTAACATGCTCCTTTCTCTCCCCTTAGACTTTGCTGACAGCCATTTCCATGAGTGCCATCGCCACCAACGGCGTCGTACCAGGTATTCCTCCCCCTCCCTCATCCCTCCATTCCTCCCCCTCCTCCCTTCCTCCCTCATCCCCCCCCCCCCCCCCCCTCCCCTCCAGTCTTTGTGTGAATGTCCGATAATGAATGTCTAAAGGGAATCTGCGTATGTTCTAATCTGTGCTGTTTTTGTGTCCTGTTTTCCTCCGTCTCTCTCTCTGTCTCTCTTTTTCTCTCTCTCTCTCTCTCTCTCTCTCTCTCTCTCTCTCTCTCTCTGTCACATATGACCACAGGGTATCACGATGGCTGTTGATAGCTATTAAAATCACGCCTCGAAGAATATCCCAAATGTCCAAGTAGTACGCTTGAAAAACTAACATGTCTAACTATGACACTTAGACATTTGACTCTAAAACAATCTTGCATAAGTAATCATCAGTTCACTGTTAACCCGTCTTGTATGGCGACATACAAATCCATACCTCTGTCTCGGCTACCGCGCCCCGCCTCCCCCATGTAGTTGAGATGGGGTGTTAATGTGTAGTATTTTCACCGAATTCTGTCAATGTTTTTGAGAACAATGTTTAGTTTCTCTGCCCGTTTCTTTTTCCGTAGCCCTCTTCTTCTTCTTCTCTCTCTCTCTCTCTCTGTCTCTCTCTCTCTCTCTCTCTCTCTCTCTCTCTCTCTCTCTCTCTCTCTCTCTGTCTCTCTCTCTCTCTCTCTCTGTCTCTCTCTCTCTCTCTCTCTCTCTCTCTCTCTCTGTCTCTCTCTCTCTCTCTCTTTCTCTCTGTCTCTCTCTCTCCCTCTCTTATTGACGTTTCACAATAACGTTATGCTTAGTTTCACAAGCATAGGAGGATTTCTCTCATGACTGCCTTTCTCTCTTTCTGTGTCTTCTCTGTGCCACATCCATAATGTTACTAACTCCCATCCTTCTCCCCCTCTTCTCCCTCTCCCCCTCTCCCTCTGCCTTAAACCTCTCTAAACTCCACCAACCCCTCCCATCCATTGTTCGGCTCCCATTATTACCTGTTTGTCCCACGCCCCTCCTCCCCCACTGTGTCTATTTCCTTTTCTCTTTGTACCTATTTTCTCCCCTTTGTCCCCCCCCCCCCCCATACCCTTTTTTCTCTCCCCCCCCCCCCCCTTTTTCTGACTGGCGTCCAGCGGGAGGGGCCTACTTCATGATCTCCAGGTCGCTGGGCCCAGAGTTTGGCGGGGCGGTGGGGCTGTGCTTCTACCTGGGCACCACCTTCGCCGGAGCCATGTACATCCTGGGAGCCATCGAGATCCTACTGGTGCGAACCGGCCCCCTTTCCTCACGGCGACCCCGGTCGTCACCCTCCTCCTCCTCCTCACCGCGCTTCTCCCTCCCCTTTTTTCAACGTTAACGTCGACTTCGATAGTCAGCACCCTCCTCTTCCTCGCGTTCTGTCTCAAATTAGACCTCTTGGTCGCGTTGATCTGGCACGTCACCATGGCTGGACGTTGTAGTTTTAGTCCCCTGCAGCGCCACCGTGTTCCTGTTTCGTTAGCGTTACATGTCGTTATTTCACCCGATAGCACAAATATACGTAGGAATCAGTCTGAAGTCAAATCTGTGTCTAGTAGGGCAAGCAGTCGACTCGCCTTCCTTTCATCTGACCTGTTCTTCCTTTTAAATCTCACCCCCTCAGATGTACATTGCCCCGCGGGCGGCCATCTTCGACACCAGCGAGCCGGACAGCGAGAGCGCGGCCATGCTGAATAACATGCGCGTCTACGGCTCCATCTTCCTGCTGCTGATGGCGGTGCTGGTGTTTGTGGGCGTCAAGTACGTCAACAAGCTGGCGTCCATCTTCCTGGCCTGCGTCATCGTCTCCATCCTGTCCATCTACACGGGCGCACTGGTCTCCGCCTTCAAACCCCCGGAGTTCCCGTGAGTCTCTCTCAGCGTCTCTCTCTCAAAGTCTCTCTTTGTGTCTCTCTCTCTCAGAGACTCTCTTTGTGTCTCTCTCTCTCAGAGACTCTCTCAGTCTCTCTCTCTCAGAGACTCTCTTTGTGTCTCTCTCTCTCAGAGACTCTCTCAGTCTCTCTCTCAGACTCTCTCTCAGTGTCTCTCTCTCAGAGTCTCTCTTTGTGTCTCTCTCTCTCAGAGACTCTCTCAGTCTCTCTCTCAGACTCTCTCTCAGTCTCTCTCTCAGACTCTCTCTCAGCGTCTCTCTCTCTCAGACTCTCTCTCGGCGTCTCTCTCTCTCAGTCTCTCTCTCAGAGTCTCTCTCTCTCAGAGTCTCTTTCAGTCTCTCTTTCAGTCTTTCTCAATCTCTCTTCCAGCGTCTCTCTCTCAGTGTCTCTCTCAAAGTCTCTCTCAGGGTCTCTCTCTCAGAGTCTCAACCTCCCTGGTCAGAGATGTACTAAAAGTATAGTGTTGAAAAAGTGACCAACTGATAACATAAAAATAAAAAAAAATTTGTATTAACACCAATAACATCCGTAACCGATGCTGGAGAAATGTCTCTTTGGATGTTACCTAGAGATGTTTTGCTGTGCAGAACTACAGTGTGAGCTACCCAAAAGGATTAACAAAAATAGGTAGATAGATTTATTATTCATTTATTTATTTTTCCTTTGACACGGGTGCTCTTCATTTTGACTGACAGTCCTCATCGACAAATCCCCTCCTTGTCTCTCCTCCTAACGTGTTGCTCATTTCCGTTTTCTCAGGGTTTGTATGCTGGGAAACCGGACCATCAACAGCCATCTGATCCATGACAACCACTGCGCCAAGACCACGCTGCAGCCCGTAGCACCGACGGAACAGGCCGACGTCAACTTCACCTTCACCGGTAGGCAATGTTTCAATCAGGAATTATTATAGATTAAAAAAAAACACAAATATGGAGTCACTCTATTTTTGTCTTGTTTTAAAAGGAAAGGTCGGAGTAATGAGAAAGCCCTGATGTACCTTGCTGTGGCAAGAAACATGTGGTAGATAAATAGTTAGCAAGTCACTCCTAGTCATTTGGTTTCAAAAGTGTTAACCTTGCACATATGTATATCTTTTTTTATATCATTTCATACTGCACTTAGTAAATTATGTTATTTAAACACTGCTAAAAGCACTTCTGGTTGAGATGCAATCTGTATTTCGTTGCTTTGTACTTGTGACATGCGCAATGACAATAAAGTTGAATCTGAATCTGAATCTGAATCTTACAAGGCCAGACAATCAGGACTACGCTCTTCTTCAATATGTGACGAAACTGGTGTCCTTTTTCCAAGCAAGCCCCTTTTTAAAACCAAGCACATCGCGAACAACTTCCTCTCTGAACCCTTCCCCACAGGAAATGACACGGCGCCCCCGCCCTTCGACCCGGGGCAGCCTCCCGTGGAGAACACCACCGAACTATGGCGGGAGTTCTGTGACGACATTTACCTCAACGCCTCGTGCGACGAATACTTCAAACACAGCAACTTCTCCATCATAGGAGGTATCCCCGGCATGGCCAGTGGTGTCATCCTAGGTGAGTGAGTGAGTGAGTGAGTGAGTGAGTGAGTGAGTGAGTGAGTGAGTGAGTGAGTGAGTGAGTGAGTGAGTGAGTGAGTGAGTGAGTGAGTGAGTGAGTGAGTGAGTGTGTGTGTGTCTGGGTGCTTCCATATTGTATCAGCTCTATGTAGAAGGACAGGTTTAAGCACATGTTTATGAACCTGCCGTGCGTGCGTGCGTGCGTGCGTGTGTGTGAGAGGGAGATGGATCAGAAAGAGTCCACCGTGACATGGCTTCAGGGTATATAGTGCTCCTATTGGTTCCTGTGGCCCACTAACCTTCCAAGACCAGCCAATCATCAGGAGGATCACACGCTGCTTCAACGTGGGACAACATGTGCGTTGTCGTCTCCAAGCGAGCCCTTTTTTCAAACCCGGCACAGCAATAATTGGATTACCGGGACAGAGTTTGCGAGGGTGTTCCCTTTAGCATTCACTGGAGTGTCAGCACTAAGCGAGCCCTGCCTTGCCTGAGGGAATGCTGCGCAATATGTGGCCTCAGGCCTTGTGCACGCTGTGGTGCCAATCAACTGTCGCGGACGACATGTAGAAGAAGCACGCGCAACCTGTCCTCGCTAGAGCGCGCACAGCCTGTCTAGTCAGAATGTTTGGCAAGCAAACCTTTCATTTAAATTTCACAACCTTTCTTTGTCTTTTTTATTCATTATTTAACCTTTATGTTTAGAGTTGCGATTAAATCGCATCCTATATACAAAATAAATCCTTCTAAAATAATTTTTTTTATTTATCCTTTATTTAACCAGGTGTCCAGTCCTAAATAAATCGTTCTCTTTGATTTAAATCTAGGGAATCGTTGATGTGAAAGTTAACACAGGTTACAACACGTTTTCAAATGTTCAGAAGACACGGTTACGTCGAACGCACCCTTGAATGTTATTCCACTCGTTTGTTCTTTTCACAGAGAATGTGTGGAGCAACTACATCAGCAAGGGAGAGGTCCTGGAGAAATCCTCCCTCCCCGCCCCCCACTCTGCACACCCAGCCTCCAATCACAGGCCCTACGTGTTCGCCGACATCACCGCCTCCTTCACGCTATTGGTCGGCATATTCTTCCCCTCCGTGACAGGTGTGGTTCTTGTTTTACGCGCCGAGGTCAAAGGGCGTGTTGGATATGTCTCGCCGTGTGTGGCCGTGTGAGGGTGGGGTCGACATCATTCGAGATGTCGAAACCTTTTTATGTCCTGCCAACCTGCTGAACTGGAAGTGCTGAACTGAATACCTAGGGCTAGGCTCACAAGCAAACTATGTACATTGTGAAAGACCACTTCTGCTCTTGCCCTTCCTGCTCCTGAGAATAGCTCCTACTGGCCAATGTTGAGGCAATGGTCAATGAAGCCCCTAAACATTCACAAAAAACAAAACATTAATAAATGTACATTAAAAAGGTCCGCACTGTGTTAAGTTAAACTGTACTGAGCCGTGTGTTGCGACTTTTCTCACTGTGTGGCATCTCTTCCTGTGTGGTAAACGCTGTGTCATCCAGGTATCATGGCCGGTTCCAACCGGTCTGGGGATCTGAAGGACGCCCAGCGTTCCATCCCCGTAGGAACCATCCTGGCCATCCTCACCACCTCCTTCGTCTGTATCCTTTTCCTGTTGCCTCCGAGTTTCATCTCTACCACAGGGATATTCCTGATATTCCCCCCCCCAGAGACCAAAGGTTGAGCTCTGTTTCATAAGTTTGTAGAAGACGAAAAGTGCCAAAACAGAGACTGTGGCTTTAGGCAACGGCATAGTCATGCTTGTGTAGCTGTGTTAAGAAGTGCGTTGTTTTCCTGAACACAGTGGTGCAGACCTGAGCAGTGTGGTCCTGTTTGGAGCCTGCATTGAGGGAGTGGTCCTTCGAGACAAGTCAGTGTGTGTGTGTGTGTGTGTGTGTGTGTGTGTTTTGGGGGTGTGGGGGGGGGGGGGTTTGGGTGTGCACGTGAGGTGGGGTGTCTGTATCTCCTGACTGTTTTCTGTTATCACTTGCACAAGCATGCATTTTTTAAATACGGAACACTTTGAAAGTGTATTTGAAGCAGATAGTTAACTATTAACTTCTTCAACTATCCCTACATTGTGTTGGTTTCATTATAGATCTCTTTCTGTTTGTGACTGTTATCGTTCTCTCTCTCTCTCTCTCTCTCTCTCTCTCTCTCTCTCTCTCTCTCTCTCTCTCTGTAGGTTTGGAGACTCTGTGAGGGGGAATCTGGTGGTGGGCACGCTGGCCTGGCCTTCTCCCTGGGTCATCGTGATTGGCTCCTTCTTCTCTACCTGCGGCGCCGGCCTCCAATCCCTGACCGGCGCGCCCCGGCTCCTGCAGGCCATCGCCAAGGACAACATCATCCCTTTCCTCAGGGTGAGACACGAAATAGCCTTCCTCTCTCTCAACCCCCCCCCCCCCATCCCACAATCCCACCGCTCATTTCTGGAATAGTTCTGGACTCTCTAAATGAATAGCCCAGACCAAGGCTCGTGTAAGTTATAGTTAGTGAACGGATGAGGGAAATAGTCGTTAACCGCTTGACCCTGGACTGTTTTGTTCGACACATACATGTACATCGATGTGTGAGCCTAACAACACTCTCTTTTCTGTGTGTGTGTGTGTGTGTGTGTGTGTGTGTGTGTGTGTGTGTGTGTGTGTGTGTGTGTGTGTGTGTGTGTGTGTGTGTGTGTGTGTGTGTGTACGGCTGTGTCTGTCTGTGTGTGCATACGTGTGTGACCGTCTCTCTCTGTTCCCTACCTGCGTCCCGTCCTCCAGGTGTTTGGCCACGGGAAGGCCAACGGCGAGCCCACCTGGGCCCTGCTGCTGACGGCCCTCATAGCCGAGCTGGGGATCCTCATCGCCTCCCTGGACCTGGTGGCCCCCATCCTCTCCATGTGAGGCCCCTCCGCCCGACTACCATCCCTGCGCCCGCGCCGCCCTTAGCCTAGGTTGTGCCTGTTCACATGGCGTAACATCCCCAGTCACGCGCCAGCCGGGACACCGCCTATTCCCTCCCTCCGTCCGTGGGCCGTGGCTGGACCGTGGCGTCTCGCTCAGCTCTCTGAAAAGCCCGGGGGTGATGCCTGTTCACGTGGCTTCGTGTCGCCCGTCACGGTCACGGAGGAACACGCAGGAAACCACCTGCCGCCGCCGCCGTGGACGTGCGATGAACCGTGGCTGCACTGCGGCTCGCTCATCGCTTTGATGAAAGATGTGCATGTCCGGGAGGGGGAAATGGATGTCTATGCAAAGAATGTGGTGTACTGGATGCCAACTGGATTGATATACTGTCTGCTATGCTGCCCTATATGAATCCTATGTGTTCCTTTCTTTCTCTGTGTCTCTAGAAGTCTAACTCTAACTCTCTCTCTCTCTCTCTCTCTCTCTCTCTCTCTCTCTCTCTCTCTCTCTCTCTCTCTCGGTTGGGTGTGGACAGGTTCTTTCTGATGTGCTACCTGTTTGTGAACCTGGCGTGCGCTTTGCAGACCCTACTGAGGACACCCAATTGGAGGCCGCGCTTCTCTTACTATCACTGGTAGAGTCAGCACCTGCAACACACACACACACACACACACACACACACACACACACACACACACTCTGAAACGTACATATGAGCACCACACACAGGCACACACCGTCATTATCCAAACACGATCTTGCTATATTCAATCCATTGGTTGTGAGTGAGTTTGATGACTGGTGGAACGAGTGTGTAACCCCGGGCACCCCGGCGGCGCCACACACACACACACACACACACGTCCCTTTCTGTTACCGTGGTGTCTTGAACGGCCCGACGACAGGCGTTGTGCTTCCGTGTCCCCCCCGACATCCCCCCCGGACAGGTCCCTGTCGTTCCTGGGGATGACCATCTGCCTGGCGCTGATGTTCATCTCGTCATGGTACTACGCCATCGTTGCCATAGTGATCGCCGGCATGATCTACAAGTACATTGAATATCACGGGTAGGTTGCCGTGGCGACGAGCCATATAGATTCTAATGGTTTTATATATTTTTATATAATAGATACCTCTCTCTCTCTCTCTCTCTCTCTCTCTCTCTCTCTCTCCCTATATATATATGTATATTTATATCTATGTGTGTTGAATCACAGAGCAGAGAAGGAGTGGGGTGATGGGATCCGAGGCCTGTCACTCAGCGCTGCCCGCTACGCCCTCTTGAGGCTTGAAGAGGGACCACCGCACACCAAGAACTGGAGGTAAACCGCTGTTCACACACACACACACACACACACACACACACACACACACACACACACACACACACTCTGGTGGTACGCAGCTGATCTCTAACATACTCACACACTGGAGATACACTGCTGTTCACACACACACACACACGCACACACGCACACACGCACACAAACACACTCTGGAGGCACAATGCTGTTCACACACACACACACACTCACACACACACACACACACACTCTGGAGTCACACTGCTGTTACACACACACACACACACACACACACACACACACACACACACACACACACACACACACACACACACACACACACACACACACACACACACATCGTGGTGGCACACTGGGAGGTACACACACTCTTGAGGTACACAGCTGTTGTCTCTCACACAGCTGTTCTCTCTTGGTGTGATAATTGACTTCGCCTTTAAGCTCGACAAACAGGTTGAAACTGTTACAACAACTTCACTTAAAATTCAGCTGTGAAAGCCAGTTTCTTCCAGCTTAGGACCAAAGCCAAAATCAAATCTTTCCTCTCCGCCAACGATCTTGAAAAAAATCATCCTTCATATCCTCCCCCTCAGACAACTGCAATTCCCTTTTTACTGGGATAGTCAGTCATCTCTGACTGGTACCCGAAAGAGAGACCACATTAGCCCTATCCTGGCCTCCCTCTACTGGCTCCCAACGCAGTTCAGGATTGATTTTAAGGTGTTTGTTTCAAAAGCCCTAAATGGTCAGGCACCCTCCTATATAGCTGACCTTTTAACCCCACGCTCCACCACCAGGGCTCTCAGGTCGGCTGACTTGGGCTTATTGGTTGTTCCACGGTCAATGACCCCACACAGGCCATTTCAGTCACGCTACCTTTAGTGGCCAATAGAAAGTAGTGTGGCTG
>JAPMUY010004241.1:242500-303190 GCA_026901105.3 Galaxias olidus
CCTGGACAGTTGTGTCAGTGAGCAGTTTTAAAGGAGTTCTTTCTGGTTCTTGGTTATGTAATAGGGCTCCTCGAGCAAAGCGTGTAGATCTACGGGGTGGATTTTCGAGTAACACGGAGAACACGGAGTTTCCAACACGTTTGGGACTTTTCGGTTAAATGTTCATAAAATGCATTTTTTTATATTTGTCTGTTATAATTCACCCCCGTTTGGACCTGTCATCAATGCAAAGTACATGAGCTCTATTAGTGTGTGAGTGGCCATTGTTGTGCTGTAGGTTTGAGACACACACACACACACACACACACACACACACACACACACACACCATGGAAAACCACAGTGTTTGCTTACTTGAAAGTGTATGTATACATGATGTTGTTTTAACAACACGTAACAAAGAATGCTTACAGGGAAGGTTCTGGAAATGACATGATCACACTAGCCAAGCTTATTTCGTCGCAACTATTATCTGAATCCTGGAACACATATCGCAAAACGAGTGCCTATCTTTACTTTACTCAATATTTTCTCTGTTTTGGTAATGGATAATTTCTTAACATAACTTCATGTCCTTGAACCTACTGTTTTAACAGCTGGTTGTCATTACAATCATACACAGCGATAAGCAAGGATAGTCAGACTCATGTGTGACTGATGTGCTCAATAACGCTATTTTAGGAATTAGCAGTAGTGTGTATGAAAGAACCCTGTTTTAGGAAAGGCTCTGGAAATGTTAGGATTCCAGTATTTACAAAAGAAGTTACCAGTGTTTTTAGCAATAGTTTGTGTGAGATCTGCTCTTTTGAGGGTCATCATCACACATTGATCTAGCGGTTGTAAAGACCACTAAATTGCATGCTCTCCAAGCATAATTTTTATGTTGCATTGTTCTTCAACTTGTTTTAGGAGAGCGGAAAAGTGTATGCGTGTCTGTACGAGTGATATATTGTGCTGCCCTTGCACGCACCTTGTTAGTGAAAATAGTTTTTATTCTTTCCTACAAGTATCTTTGCTATGCTGTGTAGAATCAGCTTCTGCTGTGCAACTCCCTTGACACCTGTAGCCCCTTGGCATCCTGCTTGCGCGGATGTGTACGTTTGTATCACGTAGCTTATACAATGCTTTTGTTTATAGATGGAGCTGAAACTTGAGGTGTCCTATTCCACATCTTGCTTGTCCTTTTCAGTGTATTGATTTGTAATATGTGCAGGGATTCTTTTAAGTTCTTTTTATTTCCTCTACAGCTTTTTTTGCTTGTACATAACAAAGAGAAGTCCCATGTTTTATCTTTTTTTAATTACATTAATATAAAAAAAATCAAAATTAACTTGCTTGAGAAATATGGAAATAAAACCAATTTTGAAAGACAGAAAATCAGGTGTTTTGTTGTTAATCACTTTACTTTCGGAAACGATTAATTATATTTATTTTCTTAGATTAGCATAATTTAACAAAATATAAATGTATGGATCTGACTTTTTTGCCTTTTCGACATTGGTAATGATGCGGAGTGTTGACATCGCATTTGCGTGATGAGGTCACTTCCACCGCTGTACAATGCGGAAGAGGATGCTATGTTGTGATATAGAGAAAAATCATTCTGGGCGAAGTTCATAAAGTGGGACTAAAATCTAATTTCTGGGTGAGCATGGAGGTAAGAGGAAGAGTAGGTAGATACCCTCTAATTAAGAAACACTCATATCTGATCCTCTTTGATGTATTGCACATAACAAGAGGAATCTACAATCTTTGACTTTGGTTTCATAAACACAATAAATGATTACCCGATACAGTCGCCCCGAGCACAGTTTACCCGCTGTTGACTTTAGCGACTTCGTTTTTTCTTAGAACCCGAATTGTTTCTTAAGATTGTGTTATATTGTTGGTAAGTACAATTCAAGACAGCTCCCTGCCATTTCAAAATGCCCTAACACGGTTGTCTCTTGTAACCTAGAAGTCCATACCCCATTACGCCAGCCTTTCAAAAAAAAATAAGCCCATGTGCAGCAAAAGAATGCCAGGAGAAAGCCATGGGGATATATTGCTGGTTGAGTTGTCTGTAAAGTCGCCTATGTTCGTGGATGTAGGTGAGATTTCAGAATAGCATGGTAATAGTACCACAGTTAACACATCTTTTGGCTGTAGTTCCTACTAGGCCATTGGGGTGAACCATTTGTCATATATGGAGGAGCGGTTTTCAGCGAGTAAAATCTTATTTCTTCAACTGCTGTTTGGCACAATACTTTGGTCACTCCTGCCCAAATGTGAATGGTTAGTGTGTGGTTTTTATTGAGTTTATGCTATTTTGAGTGTCAATGTGGTACTTTATTTTAATTTATGAAACCACCACCCCCATTCAATACAAACCGATAAACCCGCCCTCAGATTATGTTCGTTCCAAATCTACAGTTCTGGTTCTATTGAGCAGCCTGGCAGGGGTTCTCGATACGAAATCGAGGGTTTACCGGGTGTCAAATCGTGGCTGTGGGGACAACGCAAAATAGATTTATGTCAGTATAACTGAGGATCTGCGTGATCCACAGATTGTGTCTATTTGATTTGTCCTGTCTTTGGCGTGGTATATTAGTTGACAGACTTACTGGAGCCTGTATTCAGTTCTAGCGTTACCGCAGCCTTGAGTCAAGGCTCTCTAGCAAGCCAGCTACTAGGACAAGTCAGCAAGTAGATTTACGCAGGCACCTACCTACCAGACAGGGTTATTTTTGGTTTGACTGCTAGCATCTAAAAGCTCTTTTTGCCTTATAAGCCCAGATCTATCACGGCAAATAGTCAAATTTAATGTGGAATAATTAAGACGGTATTTCAGAATAGTTGCCAGGCTTATTTGATTTATTTTAAAAATAGAATAGCTATCCTGGCATTGGTCGCTTAAGAAAAACGTTTTTTCATAACATCTTTGAATGTTATATTTGAGGCCCAGTGTAAAGATGGACCTGAATTTCTACTCTGATCTAACGGATGGTACTGGTCAACACTGTGATCCAGAGTTCTTGGATCCGCAGTCTTTCAATGGATTTGACGTTGTCAACAAGGTGACCCCCTTCAGTTTAATAAGGACACCTGTTCTGTCAGTTTGCCTAAATACAACTTTGACTAATTTGTATTGAATGGGGCTTTACTTTGAACATTGACTGTGATATTATATGTGCATGTATGTGGCAATGCACTCTGTGATGCATTTTAATTATGTCAGAGACAAGAGCGGCGATCATGGTTGGGATTTGAATGAAGACCACAGCAGCCTTACTTGTTTTTTTTTGTTTCAGTTCCCCGGAGGCAGTGACAACTACTTGGCCATCAGTGGGTCCAGCCACCCTTTCCTCTCACCGTCAGAGGTAGCGGGTCCTCTTTTGCACCCATCCACATACACACACACTATCACACATAAACACATACACACACACACACCTATCATAGTTGTTTTTTTAATTAAGATACTTTTCAAGTGTTGGCGCCTTATGTAGAGTCGTTTTTAATTTAGGTAGTTTCAAGGACATAATAGAGACAGCGTAGTGAAGGGGAAACGTATAAGACAATGTGCTAAACACATTTTTGTGTCCATACAGAGGCACATGGTTCTCCATTCAACATTTTTCTTTTAACTAGCCTCTTGTGGCTTCTGTTCTCTGCCCTCCCTGCTTCTCTCTCTCTCTCTCTCTCTCTCTCTCTCTCTCTCCCTGAAGACGTTTCACACACCCAGTCTGGGCGATGAGGAGTTTGAAATCCCGCCCATATCTTTGGACCCCGTCTCGGCCCTTACCGTGTCCGACGTGGTGTCCCACTTCGGGGAGCTTTCGGACGGGGGCCCCTCGGGAAGGGTGGTGGTGCCGGGGAACGCGGTGGTCGGCGGAGACGACCCGTCCTTCGCCTCCACCTACGTCAACCCCCCCTCTCAGGGCCTGGAGCACCTCAGCATTGGGGTCATCAGCCAACCAGGAGGGGGCGCTCTGTTGGGGTCAGCGTTAGGCATGGTGAGTGCCAGGTTTTTTTGTTTTTTTTTAACTGTCCATTATGCTCGGCTAGGGAGCTACTGTTTTACCAAACGTTTTATTTTACGTTTACATTTCTAGGCTGTGATTGGTAACTCAGATTTGTTTTAAGCTAAATTCATAAATGTGTAACAACGGGAGTTTTTCTTTTGCAAGGATTACATCTGCAACTTTCTCCTTTTTTTCCACCAGGACCTGGGCCACCCCATTGGTTCTCAGTTTGGTAGCTCCTCCCCCATGACTATCGACGTTCCGCTGAGCGACATGAGCCACAGCTTGCTGGTCCACAACCAGCTGACCACCATTGACCAGTCAGAACTCAGCGCTCAGTTGGGTCTCAGTCTGGGGGGCGGAGCCATCCTTACCCGCTCGCAGTCACCTGACCAACCACTGTCGGCCACCGGCTCGCCTTCCGGATCACTACAGGATGACGACATGGATGACTTCAGGAGGGTGAGTTTTAAAGTCTTTCTATAAAAGCAACTCCTTTCAAAAAGCCAACCCAAAAGACTTCAAAGAAAAGAAAAACAGGCCATGTAATTCAAATAACACCCCACATTTTGGATAAAATCTGCCCAAATTGATCTGTAGATGCATGAGTGATGTGACAGAGGCAAACAAATCATTTTTGGAAATACTGTTCCAATCAGATGGTAATCCTTGTGCCCAATTCTCCATGAACTACAATTATTTGTTGACACTGGAGACTAGCACACTCTTATTGCCATGGTTCCAACACAGGTGAAAAAAGTCCCCCCCAAAAAATACAAAATACACTGACATAAAAACGATTTCTACGGACAAAGGCTCTTCGGACATGGCTTAACTTTCAAACTTTCAACTTATTAGCACTTACAGAACGTTTATATTAACGAATATATCTAATTTCCTTCCTTGTCCCCTGTCCTCAAATCCTGTCCACACCTCCTTGTAGAGTGTCCTGGTCGAGTCTCCAGTTTCTCTCTCCCTCCCCTCCGGGGCCATCTCCTTCGACCCCTCCCTATCCAACTCCCCCGTGCCTTCCTCCTCCAGCGCCTCCACAGCCACAGGGCGGAAAGGGGGAGCAGCAGGAGGTGTAGGAGGAGGAGGGAAGAAAGGGAAGAAGAAGAAGGACCCCAACGAGCCCCAGAAGCCTGTGTCGGCCTACGCGCTGTTCTTCAGGGACACGCAGGCGGCCATTAAAGGGCCGAACCCCAACGCCACGTTCGGAGAAGTGTCCAAGATAGTGGCCTCCATGTGGGACAGCCTGGGGGAGGAGCAGAAGCAGGTGTGCAACAAAAACTTTTTTTTTTTGAATAATTCAGTCACATTATTATTTGCCTTATCTTCTAACAAACACACTGTTCGCCACAATCTATTTCTCTTTACACATACTCAGTTCTACGTTGTAACGCTCACTGGTTTAACACATTTTTCTTTCTAACACTTATAATTCTTAAGACACCCTTATTCAGCCATTTAACTTATATACACATACAACAACTTTCTTGTGGAAAAACAGTACTGTGCATACTTTTTAGGCAGGGGATGCTGTTTTAAGGCGAAGGGTGCTCACACCAAATGTTGATTTGATACAGATTTGCTTTTCTCATTTAGTATTTTGTGAATTGATAAAAACATAAACAAATAACATTTATATATACAGTGCTGTGCAAAAGTATTTTCCCCCTTACAGATTTCTTCTGTTTTTGGTTCTTTGTCACACTTAAATGTTTCAGATCATAAAACAAATTTTAATATCAGACAAAGATAACCTGAGTCAATACAAAAAGCTGTTTTTAAATGATGATTTCATTTATTAAGGGAAAATAGCTATCCAAACCAACCTGGCCCTATGTGAAAAAGTAATTGCCCCCCCTTGTTAAATCATAAATTAACTGTGATTAACAATATTTTTTGGAAAGCTGAGTTCAATTTCACTAGCCACAACCAGGCCTGATTGCTGTCAGAACTGTAGAATCAAGAAATTACTTAAATAGAACCTGATTGACAACATGAAGTAGGCTAAAAGATCTCAAAAAGTAACACATCATGCCCCGATCTGAAAAAATTCAAGAACAGATGAGAAACAAAGTAATTGACATCTATCAGTCTGGAAAGGGTTACAAAGCCATTTCTAAGGCTTGGGACTCCAGCGAACTACAGTGAGAGCCATTATCCACAAATGGAGAAAACATGGAACAGTGGTGAACCTTCCCAGGAGTGGCCGGCCTACCAAAATTACTCCAAGAGCGCATCGAGTCATCCAGAAGGTCACAAAAGAACCCAGAACAACATCTAAAGCACCGCAGGCCTCACTTGCCTCAGTTAAGGTCAGTGTTCATGATTCAACAATAAGAAAGAGACTGGGCAAACATGGTATCCATGGGAGAGTTCCAAGGCGAAAACCACTGCTGACCAAAAAGAACTCAAAGGCCCGTCTCACATTTGCCAAAAAACATCTTGATGATCCCCAAGACTTGGGAAAATATTCTGTGGACTGATGAGACAAAAGTGGAACTTTTGGAAGGTGTGCGTCCGTACATCTGGTGTAAAACTAACACAGCATTTCAGGAAAAGAACATCATACCGACAGTCAAACATGGTGGTTGTAGTGTGATGGTCTGGGGCTGCTTTGCTGCTTCAGAACCTGGGCGACTTGCCGTAATTTATGGAACCATGAATTCTGCTCTCTACCAGAAAATCCTGAAGGAGAATGTCCGGCCATCAGTTCGTGACCTTAAGCTCAAGCACACTTGGGTTATGCAGCAGGACAATGATCCGAAGCACACCAGCAAGTCCACCTCTGAATGGCAAAAAAAAAAATATATATAAAGGTTTTGGAGTGGCCTAGTCAACGTCCGAACTTAAATCCGATTGAGATGCTGTGGCATGACCTTAAACAGGCTGTTCATGCTCGAAAACCCTCCAATGTGGCTGAATTAAAACAATTCTGCAAAGAAGAGTGGGCCAAAATTCCTCCACAGCGATGTGAAAGACTCATTGCCAGTTATCGCAAACGCTTGATTACAGTTGTTGCCGCCAAGGGTGGCACAACCAGTTATTAGGTTTAGGGGGCAATTACTTTTTCACATAGGGCCAGGTTGGTTTGGATAGCTTTTTTCCCCTTAATAAATCAAATCATCATTTAAAAACTGCATTTTGTATTCCCTCAGGTTGTCTTTGTCTGATATAAATATTTGTTTGATGATCTGAAAAATGTAAAAGAAGCAAAAACAGAAGAAATCTGTAAGGGGGCAAATACTTTTGCACAGCACTGTATATATATATATATATATATATATATATATATATATATATATATATATATATATATATATATATATATATATATATATATATATATATATATATATATATATATATATATATATATATATATATATACATATATATATATATATATATATATATATATATATATATATATATATATATATATATATATATATATATATATATATATATATATATATATATATATATATATATATATATATATATATATATATATATATATATATATATATATATATATATATATATATATATATATATATATATATATATATATATATATATATATATATATATATATATATATATATATATATATATATATATATATATCATATATATATATATATATATGTATATATATATATATATATATTTATTATTATTATTATTATAATTTTTTTCTTTTTCTAACTTTAAAGACTACATACCTGCCTAGAACCTACACAGTGCTGTAGCTTACGAACTGTGATAAATAGCATGCCCACAACTGTCCCCTGTGCCTCAGGTATACAAGAGGAAAAATGAAATGGCTAAGAGGGACTACCTGAAGGCCCTGGCAGCCTACAGAGCCAACCAAGTCTCCCAGGTGAGACAGCTGGTATATGGAAAATCTATTTGGCACTTTCATCAGGAGGGTCTTGTTTTTTATATTAAAATTTAAACGTTTTTACTTTTTCTTTGAGACCAAATTCAAGGTTGATGTGTAGGTTTTTGTCGTCTTCTTCCGCGTCTTTCTTCAAGTTGTTCCCTCCTCCACTCTCCTCCTCCTTGTGTCCCTCAGCCCACCATAGAAGTACTGGACACCGCCCCATCGCCACCTCCTCCAGCCCGGGCCCTAGCCCCGATCCCGGCCACCTCCGCCGCCGCGGCCCCCTCAGCTCCGCGGTCGTCCCGGGTCACCCACCATGCCCCCGAGGAGAACACCATCACCAACATCTGCACCTCCAACATCATCCTGGACCTGCCCCAGGTCTCCACCCGCTCCCGAACGGGCGCCACCAAACCCGCCCCGCCGCCCGCGCCCGACCCCCCCATGGTCACCAAGATCATCATCAAGCAGGCTATGTCGCCCTCCGGCGGCGTGGTGATCACCTCCTCCTCCTCCTCCTCCTCGGCCCGCCAGCCGCCGCCGCTCCAGCAGATGCAGAACACGCCTCCTCCCCCCCGTCTGCAACAGATGGTGCACGCCCAGGCTCCTCCCCCCCTCCAGGCCAAGCCGCGGGGCGGGGGGGCCGGCACGGCTCAGGCCCCGCCCCCTCTCCAGATCAAGGTGGTACCCTCCTCCCTGCAGTCCGACTCGACCGCGCCCATCCTCGTGGCGTCGTCGGGGGAGACGCCCGCTCCGGCATCCTTGGCCTCGTCTCTAACTGTGGAGGTAGGGCGGCCTGCTGCCATGGTAACCGCGGGAGAGGATGTGGCCGAGGGAGAAGAAGGGGTAAGAGCGGCAAAAGAAAACATCGGTCATCATAAACGATTGTCAAAAAATTTAAATTTCTCTCCGAGCACAAAATATCTCAATTTAGAAATATGTCTATTGTGCTATTATGATGCTTTCCGTTACCGTCATTCCTGACCGAGTTCTCTCAAACTCTCTTGATCGCTCGTTTTTTTTCGTTCAGATGGAGGTAGAGCTGAACGTGGCCACAGGCCCAGCCGAGAGCCACGCGGCCCCTCCTAGCATCTGCGTGCGAGCGGGCTGCACCAACCCTGCTGTGGAGAGCAAGGACTGGGACAAGGAGTACTGCAGCAACGAGTGTGTGGCCACGCACTGCAGGTACAGGGAGGAGCTCCTCACAAACACACCACCGTCCATGTAAGCCCCTCACACATAAAACTAGGCCCTTCCCCCATGGTGCACCATCCCAAGTACTACGCTTCTTCGTAGTGATTATCTTTTTGTTTTGGGGTTAGCGTTCTTTTGTTTCAACTAGCTGTTTGTTTATTAATTATAAAAAAAGAGTTACCGATCCAGCTCAACTTCATATTGAACACTTTGTATGGTTACGATTTTAAATCTTACATAAACGCACTGACAGATATATTTATGCGTTGTTTATTGGGCATAATGTGTTTTTTAGTGGATGATTAATGTCACCACTGTGTCTCTGCCAGGGATGTGTTCATGGCCTGGTGTGCTATCCGAGGACAGTCAATGACCGTCACATAGTACGAAGGAGTGAAGTGACAACAGGACTAAAGTAGAAGAAGAAAAAACACGCAAAAGACTTCATGGGGAAATGAATTTCTGAATGAATGAAATCATGGACATGGATCGAGAGAAAACTGGGACACTTTCTTTTTCTTTTCTTTTTTTTGCACACTTTGACTTTTCGTCAAAGATCCTTGACCAATCATGCGGTTTCCTGTTTAAATTATGAATCTGTATAAATAATGAGAGTATTTTATATTGCTTCGGTTTTAAATCATTTGGAAGGGGTTTATATCTACGCTTTTCATTTTGAAGAAAAGGACTAAACTTGTGCATGCTTTCCCTTTGTTACAACGGAAGAGTGGTCAGTGAATTTAAAGTGTAAATCATGAATACGGGTTGGCGGGTACTTGTGTACTCAGTGACCCCTTGAGATAGTGGAAGTATATAAGCCTGTCCCTTTTTCCTATTCTAACGGTAAAATGTTGAGAATGATGCAGCAAGACCAGGGGTTTAAGCATCTATTTTAAATGTATATATTGAAGAAAAAAAAAGAAGACAATTCAAACAGTTTTGCAGTGCAACATGTCTTGGTCTTACAGCTCTGTATCAGAAGCCATATTTCTAGACCTGCAGGTGCTCAATTGCCAGAGAAATATGCAAGAGTTTGTTTTTGGTTTTTACACTTATTGACGTTAATAAGGGGCAGCAAATCATTGACTAGAAATTATATTTTCGGGCCTATAGCAGGTATTACTTGAGGTTATGTCGGAACTTCAATGAATATACAGAATGAATTGTAATAACTCTGGCACTAACCGAAAGCAACGAGCCATGCAGTGATCTAACATGTACAGGTGTAGTGAACAACAACTAATACTCTAAGAATGGAGGTGACGACTTTCCTAACAAATACCCAACATGGTCTTAAACAATGTAATAGGTGGTGAAACAGTTGTGCAACATATTACATGTTTCTGTTTTAAGTTTCCTCCCATAGGCCAGGGTGTCTAAACAGCGGCTCTATTTTTCTTTCTGTTGTCAACAATGCTGGCATTTAAAAACTGTCCACTGTTCCAGATGAATCCTTACAACAAAAACACTGCTTTAGGTTCTATGGCACAAGTTCAAATGTCACTGTGACTAGGCTTAAAGTAGTCATGTACAAAAGGAAGATGCAAATTCAAATTTGGGCAGATGTTATTATTGGCACCCAAATATTGCCTTAAAGGCTTTTTCTATCTCCTTATTGTATATGAAAATTCTATTATGAGTATTGGTTAGTGTGAAAGTACCGAAAGACAGAGATATAAAAAATATTTGCGCCATACACAACATCAGCTCTGACAATAATAGTTGGACAAACTATATACAGTGCCGTGCTGCCGTACACCGGTTTTAGGCAGGGGATGCTGTATTGAAGGTGAAGGGTGGTCACACCCAATGTTGTGTGTAGATTTTCCTTTCACTCACTTTGTATTTTATTAATTGATTAAAAATAAATATATATAAATATTTTTTAAGGTCTCATAATGTAGACAATCATACATTTTTGTGTGATATATTAGTGTCTATGAAGCACATCTAAAAATACTTTTTATTTTTTATTAATTACTCTAGGTGCCTCTTTCTTCCCTTCCAACTCACATGCCGTTTTCAGCAGTGAACGCGAGTTTACGCCCATTGCTCATTAACATTCATTACAGGTTAAAACCCATCCATGTTAAAACCTACACTGTAGAGTTTTGCGTAATAGCACAAGATGATTCCATGTGTGCATTCTTACGAACACGTAATCGAGAAGCAGGAAGCTTTGTATGGACACAGAAGAATTCCAAAGCCGAAACCGGAGAAATCCTTAAAATTAAGGACTTCTTCAGTCTGAGGACCTCTTGTCCATCGAAGGTTATCCCAGATGTGTGTTTCAAGATCGTTATTGAAAGAAATGTTAAATGTTAATACGTTGTAAAAGCCTTACAAACTTACATACTGAAAGTACCTACCAGGACCAGCTGAGGGCGCTCTACACTGGTCCCCTCAAGGCAGGAGGCACCAGAAGCAAAGATGCCTTCTACGAGATCCTGAAGAGTCTGGAGCGCAAGCTAATCAAAGACCTGGAAGGTGGACAAGATATCGAAACACCCGATAAATGGATACGAAGGATCTTGAAAGTGGAGCTGCCATGTGATCCGCAAAAAAGAAATTGTCCTCTCAAAAATGTTCTTAAAAGTGTTTGTTTCAAATTTTTTATTTTATTTTATTCTCAATAATCACAAAGTGATCCTTGTGGGATCAATAAAGTCCAGTCTAATATAATCCAGGAGCCAGAAAAAGACACTTTCCCCAGTATCAGAGCTGATTTTGGTCTTCTCTTTGGAATGAAAGTAACAACAGGAGCGGTTTTATATCACAATGAAGTCTTTAATGCACAATCCTTTAATAAACAAGTCACAATGTAGCCTTCAATACAGCAGGTTTTTCTTCCTGACAACTGCACTTTGGGGCTTCGTCTTCCCCACACAGTCATCAAGTGTATGGTATTGATTATTTAAACATGTTTTTAGGCTAGTGGGAATTTTCTCAAGATCGTAAGCAGGACCTTACCATGTGTCTTTTAAAGAGCTGACACTACGTCAGGTGTCATCATCACATAGTTTAGGCTATTGCCATTTGAGTGTATAGGAAGGTGGCACTTGGAAGTTGCATAACACATTTTTTTTTACAATAATGCATTGCATGATGTGGATTTTGTGCATATCACTTTTCAATGGTCGTTCTTAATGTTAAACATCACCAACTCCTAACGGTGCAGTTATAAATTACAGTATATAATATTTTTGACCAAAAAAAAGCCTACATTGGCATAAATCGTTCTGCTCGCAGTGCACACACAATGCCACAAAGCTTTGGTATAAACACGTTATTTGAGTCGAGTTAGCATGCAGTCAGGAAGTGTCTCACAGGCCACACTCCTTCAAGTTGGTTTGAGATATTGTCCCATAGTCTCGCGAGCATTTATACCTGTAAATACCCCATAAAAGTGCAACAATAGCTAGGAAAAGTCACATTGGCAGGTTTATAGTGCAATTTTACATATAAAAAAAAAATTTAGGCAGTAATTTATAAAATTTATGTTTTTATCTCTAGCTATCAGTCCTCTGAATTGACTTAAAAGTTGACACAATCTTTCGAGATAGCAGTTTCACAGCTCAAACAATGTTGAATATCCTTAAATCAGGTTTACCTGTTGGTAGGTTCTCAAAATTAGGAACGAACCTCGCAGAATACATCCAAGTGCTTCTGTCGATATCGCCCCACTGCATGGCAACAGTGTCTGCATGTCCGACTAGACAGCGCCTTCCTCCTCCTCGTCGTCGTCTTCCTCATCCTCATCCTCCTCCTCCTCCTCTTCCTCTTCCTCCTCCTCTTCCTCACCCTCTGGACTGTAAACAGAGTCCGCCGACTCATTTTGGTTGTGCACTTCTTCCTCCTCCTCACTCCGCATTTCTTCTTCCTCATCACTAGTGTCGTCGTAGTATTCTTCTTCATCATCTTCGTCCTCCTCCTCTTCCTCCGCCGCACCGTCTTCGTTTGACTCCGCCTCTGGTTGGACTTCATCTGGTGGAAGTAGGGGACCTATGTCAAGGAAGTCAAGTCTATTAAGACTTTTTTTCTGGCCAACAACATACAACCTGTCGTTTAATAGTTGGTCCTTAATCATAGCCACAGCTTTAATAACCCAGTTCAAAAGCTTGTGCTTGTACCGGCTGGGAAATATTATTTATATATTAAAAAATTTAAATATGTTTCCTGGTTTGATGGACAAAGGAGTCAACGCGAGAAGATGTTCTTGAAGATTAGTAACTGCTGTATCTTGGTGTGCATGAGATTTTAGACTTACACAGGGACTCGATGGCAGCCATCACCACGATGCGGATCTCGTTCACATACGGCTGTACCAAGTGTTCCATGCGGTTGCCCAAAGCATCCAGCTCCATATCAATGTAGTTAGGGTAGAACAACCCCTTCCTCAGCAAGCGACGGCACCTGCAACACAAACACACTTTTTTAACACAAGCTGCAATCATTTTGCCCATGTTTCTAATCATGTATATTACTGGACCCAACGTCACCCTGTCACAATCATACAAAAAGATAAGACAATTCACAAACACACACACACACTTACTGTTTGCCGTCTGTCCTGTAAGCCTAATGAGGGAAAAAACAGAACATCAAATGGATCAGTTGAAGGTTCCACATCCGACCATTAAACCAAAGCATTATGACTGAATCAAAATGCACACGATTAGGAATGAGTCACGACAAAATATACTATAATGTCTTCAATAATTCCTGTTAAATGTACCTCAACATAAGAGTAGAAAATACGACATATATATACATACATACATACATATATAAAAAACATTAATTCGAGATGCGCTTTACATTGTACTACTAATCTCTAAGGTCTACAAGGACATTGTGCCCTTGGTCCAGGTTGCGGGGTCTGACCTCAATGAAGCGGAACGGGTCGTTCTCTTGCATGAGGCCATCGAGGCCACGTCTGACCACCTGGAGGCGCTCCTGGTCCTGTCGAATCCTGGCGCGAGTAAAAGAAAGAGTTGGAATGACCAGGACAGACTTGCCTGTTTAATGCGCTGCCAACGTTCAACCAGGTGGGTGCCACACGTTGGCGACCAAACTGTGAGTCCCCCCCACCCACCCCCCCCACCCCTACAGCGTAAAGCACTTTGGGTGTCTAGAAAAGCGCTATATCAAATGCAGTCAACTAACGTGTGATGCCACTATGATTTGAAGGCACTCAGAAAAGTATTCCCCCTCCACTTTTTTCTGTCTGGTGTTCAGGGAGTCACGATACATACATTGGCAGCACATGGAACAGCAGCACACGGAATATGCCATTGATCAACTCGAAGTAATTTACTTAAAAAAAAAAAAAAAAAGATAAAAAAAATAAAAAAAGAGACAGGATAGAGATTGCTCTTGCCTCTACCTGGCAATGTTCCTTTGTATTTCCGGCCCGTTTTCGCCACAGTGGGCGCGCGTGCACCCGCGCAGAGAGGCCACAAAGAGGTCCACTTTCACCTTCAGCTCTTCAGACAGGGCGGTGAGCCGCTGCTCCGTTTCGTCCTCAAACCTCTGGGAAAAGACGGGTTCAGGTAGGAAAAGGGCCAGGGGAGGAGGAGAAGAAAAGATGTGGGGCGGGACTGGGATCAGGCAAATTTGGGGTTTTCACATTCACTTTGTGCGCATGGAATTACGACAAACATGTTGTGGTGGTGATGTTAACTTCTCAACGTGTCCCTAAATGGGATGCATGCATACATCCAACCATCACCCCTCGTCGTTGAAATGCACTCACGCAGACTCATGGAAGAGTGCGAGTTTCCCCACCTTGTTCTCTCGCTCCTTCTCCTTCTGCTCTTGGAGTTTCCGTTCCGCCCTGCTGACTTTGTTCTCCAGATCGCGAATCTGTTTGTCAACTAAACGCTGAGGCCAGAGAGAGAACAAAAC
Organism: Galaxias olidus; assembly: GCA_026901105.3. NCBI lineage: Eukaryota > Metazoa > Chordata > Actinopteri > Galaxiiformes > Galaxiidae > Galaxias > Galaxias olidus. The sequence continues at coordinate 257,504 of JAPMUY010004241.1, forward strand.
ATCAAAGTTAGATCAGCCTGTTAGGTAGGTGTTCCTCAAAGTCATTATGTGGTCCTGAAGCAATTTCACACTCTCTCAACACACACATTAGCTACACAGCTGGTCTTCACTTTATCAAGGATAGTTTCCAATACAAAACAAGATCTTCAACACACACACACACTCATTCCCATCTAACAAACACATGCTGCATATAGCATACCCTGCTAAACGGTAAAAACAGAGGAAAGAAAGAAAGAAAAAAAGGAAGAAAACAGGAGTAGATGAATAATCTTATTTTAACATTTGAAAGGTTTAATTCACACCATTTATATTTGAACACTGTACTGGTATAGTCATTTTTTTTCCCACGTGACTGACTGACAGAAAACAAAAGTGTGATCACGTTCTCTCTCTCGTCCCTATCATTATCTCACTCCCTCTCCCACACAATACCACACACCCCTCTAACAAAGCCAGCATACCCTACTTTGTTCCAGACTCATCACTAGGCATATGGCGGCAGGCTAAAGAAAACACAGAACATGTGTGTGTACCTGTACTTCTGAAACTTTAGACACAACCATGTAAATAGGGTGAGGGGGTGCAATCATTTTACAAACGCCTCTGAGATAAATATCTGGGTATAGGCTAACTATAGGTTTTAACTTAACACAGTGGTCAACCTGTGTTATACGAGTGTGTGCGTGTGTGTGTGTGAGAAAACAGTTACCCTGAGATCTTTCATGGCGTTTTTCAGAGTCTTGATAGTGTGCCCCGAGTGGCCTCCCTCTATCGTACAGGCGTTACAAACACACACTTTGTCCTCCAAGCAGTAGTACCTGGAGTCAAACAAACACACCAAGTTAGGAAACGGCTTGAAGACATATTACTCTTCCTCTATCACTAGGGCCTTTATTCACAGTAGAAAAAAATGATAATTTAAGCCATATAAAAAAGCCTTTTCCCCATGAAAATTCTGATCCAATGTGTGTGTGTCAATTCTAAGTGCAATGGCTGATTAGCCAACATTGCGTCTCTCATGCCTTCCCCGTCTTACCTGAGCATCTCGTCGTGCTCCTGGCACTTCCTCCGGCGCAGGTCCGGCAGCGGCTCCGTCAGTGGGTGTTCCCGGAAAGCCGGCAGCTCCAGGTGAGGCCTCACGTGCTCCTTGCACATCGACACCTCGCACTTCAGGCACGTCTTCACCGCCACCACCACCGGAGGCGCCATCGCACCCCCTGCCCCGCAGCCGGGAGCTCCCGAGGGGCCACCCTCCCCGGCAGGGCCCATATCCACAGCCTCTCCTCCCGCAGCGGGGCAGTAGTCACAGGGTACAGCCGGCGGGGTCTTGGTGGACGGGCGGATGCCGAGGGCCGGGACGAGGCTGTCCTTGGCCGTGGCGGCGGCGGCGACCGTGCGGCCTCGGCGACGGTAGTCGTCGGCGATGTTGGCCAGCTTGAAGTTTTCTGGAAGGTGGCGCCACAGCGGTGGCTCTCGCGGCACTCGGGGCAGCGGAAGCGGCTGCGCTCGGCCTGTCGCTTGAGGCGGCGCAGGCAGCTCATGCAGAAGTTGTGGCCGCACGGGAGCAGGTGGGGGTCGCGGTAGACGTCCAGGCACACGGGGCAAGTGAGCTCGTCCTGGAGGACGCTGGACTCGTCCTGCAACGAGGACGCCATGTCGAGGGTTCTCAAAGTAAAGGTGATGGTGGTGAGGAGGAGGAGGAGGAGGAGGAGGAACGACGAAAGGGCTGCCTACGTGAATGACAGTGGCAGGTGTGGTCCAAGATCTGATGAAAAGCTTTCGAAGAGAAGAGGGGACAAAATATTACTTGTGATATCATTTATAAAAACTTGCTGCCAAAAGTAAGGCTTGTACCATGAGTCTTTTGATCTTAGTCTTACCATGACAATGTATGCTGTAGGCCTACAGTAGTTATGCTAGGTGACATCCCTTCTACAGACAGTCAAAATAAGATGTGAAATCTCCCAAAAAGTGAACTTACCCTAGTGATATTAAAACGGCAAATGCCATACATAGGGCTGTGTTCGCGAGTAAATAATAAAATAAAATCAGTCAGCGTCAGGAAAGGTAACTGGAGTTTGGCTTAAATCTTTTTACAAATATTAACGATAAACACTAAACCAGTAAATATATTCTGTCTTAGAATTTAAATTCCGTATCGAAGCCAAAATAAATAAATTTGGTTTAAACATATTTCAGCAAACTCGAATAAAGAGACACGGCATGGTTCACCAGCTTGCTTGCTCTATTTGCTGACAAACATTAATATTGCGTTATCTCTTGGTGTCTTACTTTCCTGAGGCTCCTGAGCAATAAATGTCTAATTAAAATTAATTGATCGCTTACCTGTTCTATCATACACAACCCGAATGAACCAAGAAACCAAATAGATGTGTGTTTATTTGTCGTTCCTGGTGTGATCTCGAGTTTTCAGCAATAATCGGTTTGCTAGCAAATCACCTGTAAAGGCATAGCAGCAGAATGTTTCGGTTGCGCACCAATACTGCGCACAGCAGGTGAAATCGTTTTGCGCAGGGCTGTCAGCCACAAGTAAAGCCCTACGTCATATTAATCCATGAACTCATTAACATTACTTAGCTGAGTTGTGTTTTTTTTATAATTATATATTTTATTTTTTTCAAGAACTTTATGTACAATCAAAATCTGGCCAATACAATAATAAGATTGCAAACAGTACAAAATACAAATTACAGACTGAGCAATTACATTCATTACATTATTATTTGTAATAGGCCTATAACACAAACAATAAAATAAAAAAATAAAAAGAGTCAGAGATCACTTGTTTGGTTTTTATATACATTAAAGCTTTTTTTAAATTAATTAACTAATTTACAAAAACTAAAAACAATGGTCTGGTATTATTAATCTACATCTGTGTATAAATTGTTTAGCCATAATAATCAGGCTATTAATATAAAAATGATTTCTCCTGCAATATAACTCCAAATTTTATAACAATATATTCCAATTTGGGAAATTGAAAGTCCTATTCAGATATCCACTTTTGAAACGATTCTCAAAATTATTTAGTATGACTACAAGCAAAAAACAGATGTTCTAAAGGTTCTATATCCGAATCACAAAATATACATTGTTTTTATCGATATTGAACCTTTGTCTCAAAAACTCATTACACGGGTAAATACCATTTATTATTTTTAAATGAATTTCTTTCGCTTTCGGTGAAATGGGTAGAGTTAAGTATCTAGTTGTAATTCTAATAGGCCTACTAATTTCTTTAGGATAATCATTTAATATTTTTCTTATTTTTAATGGAAGAGGAAAAAGTTCGGAAGTGAGGGTGTTCCTTATGATTTTGTTGAACATCTTTTTTCTAAGACATTTTATTTGTCTATATGACGTGAAGGCAACTGTGGTAGGCCCCTGCTAACACATTACAAGGTAACATACCTTTCACCATATTCACCATTGCTTGTGGAATTGCCTTCATAACTACTGAGTATTGAAAAAGGCTGTTGTGTAATTTTAAGTGAATTAAAAAAAATTCTGTACAAATTATATTAGTTCACTCACTTGTTTAGCCTAATGAAAACAACATGCCAGAAACGTTTTGGTTTTATTGCTACATTGTAACTCTCGATTACTACATCCTTGTCGAAATGTGTTACTAAGGTGACGTGCAGTTGTAGAGATTTGAACTAATAAACATGGCGGGAAATGCCTCTGTGGCGGGAAAAAACCGTGTGGTCACAAGCTCAAGGAAGAGCAGCGTATCACAGCGGCGCAGTGGAGCTTTTTGTTACAGCAAATATGCGCCATAGGAAAGAAAACACCCTTTCATAATACGTTTATACATAATCGTAATTATTTTATTTATTAATTTGGAAATTACACATTACCGCAGATATATAGCCTATGGTGCAAAATGTGAATTAACGTTAAAACAAACAATTAGCGTAATGACCTACATTTTTGCATGATTTTTTATTATCAATATCCAAGATTACAAGATTAGACTGGAAACGTGCTCATATACTTGCTGGAGCAGTGGTACCCGGACCGCTGGGGAAGTGAAAGGGGGAGGTAGACAAAAGCGAGAGAGAAAGGGGGGAATTAAAAAGGGGGTATTGATTATAATAGCTAAATTGCCTTGTGGTGCTTGGTCGTGTTGGAAAAAACAAAAAGCTTAATGTAATGCAAGGGAAATTATGATTAAGATGTTTATTAAGTTATTAATTTTAACGTAATTGGTGTTAGCATTGTATGTACGATCAATTGAAATATTCATAATATATCCGACGTCTTTAGTGGGATTTTTTATATTGCTAAAAGAAGACGGCTCTATCAGCAACGAGGTCTTGAGGCGTGGAAAGTGCGTTAGTTGACCCTCATCCGGCCTGCTGTGCTGTGAAGCCGGGAGCTGGAGTTTGAAGGAGCACAGGACACGCTATGGCGGTAAACTTGGACAAGGAAGCTTATTACCGCCGAATCAAGCGCCTATATGGCAATTGGAAGGTAAAGAAAATGCTATAAAATGTCAAATTTCAAAATGTGTACGTGCTATTTACTCTTAAATATACAAATAGGGTCTGGAAGATGCTTGCTACTAGCCGCATTTTTGGACGTGCTTGCTGACTTTGTTGTCGGCATGATGATGTGTGCTACTGATGTTCCATATTCAGCACCATTGCACTAGTACTACCGCGGAAGGCCCCTGCGAATGACAACGTGTAACCACTACTAACCATCATTACACATTTTTTAAAGAAAAAGGCTGGATTGCATTGATTTTTTTTCTTAATCTCATTAAAAACATCCAAGTTAACGTAACTGACGTTTGCTGATCTAGTAAAGCACGCTATCTCTGCTACAGAAAATGTACACCATTTAGTTTCCAGCATTAGCTAACTAGCCTCGCTGGTCATGCCATTCCTACACGTTAGGTAGCAGTTTTGCTAACAGTAGCACTTTTCCTCGAGCATCATCGTATGAAATCACGACCAACTTATTAAATAACACAACGTTTTGTGCAACTTAGTTGCCTCAAACAACCAGAATATCGTTACCAAACCCGTGATGTTGATGTGTACCTTCTTTCACTTTATTTGCTAGCAATTTCTCTTATAGCTAAATAGTTAGCAATCATTGGCCAGCACTGAGAGGAAACAAACGTTACAGCTAGTGCTACATGCTCAAACCAGAGCAGCGCATATGACGAGTGAATTTACAAGTTGTTTTCACTTCATTTCAAATATGGCTCTAGCCTACAAGCTAATGCTGGCAGTCAATACCTGTCACATATTGTTCAATTTCTACTAAAGCTACCGTTGTATGTGAACGAACATCTCCATGTTTTTCCTTTTGGTTTCTCACAGAAAGGAGAAGATGAGTTTGGCAAAGTGGATGCCATGGTGGTGTCAGTTGGAGTGGATGAGGAGATTGTGTATGCCAAATCGACAGCCCTACAGGTAAGAATTATGGAAAAAAAGACAAGACTATCTACACACAGTAATTAAAGGGTACAAACAAGTGAATAGCAGTCTATTGGACAAATTGTTCCTGAAAGAATGGTGAGCGGACACATTAAAACAAGAACGTCTTGCATATGTGCTGCGTTAATCCTCTTTCTTTTTTGGTCGACAGACCTGGCTGTTCGGCTATGAGTTGACAGACACCATCATGGTTTTCTGCGAGTCCAAGATCATTTTCCTGGCCAGCAAGAAGAAAGTGGAGTTCCTCAAGCAGGTTGCCATCACCAAGGGCAATGAGAACGCCAACGGCTTGCCCCCCATTACTCTGCTCGTCAGGGAAAAGGTATGAACGACAGGATCTGGCCGCCTGGATGAAGTGTAATGGCCGCGTCTTCCATCTTTCGATTAGTGTGGTCACTTGTCCTATCTCGTTCTTAGTAAGTTTGACCTGCCATTAATTATGATTTTCGTACCCGATCTTATTGTGTTTTTTTTTGTTAGTTTTTTTTAAAATTGTGATGTGGTGGAATCCTATTTGTTACCGTTCCCTTCTCGCTCACGCTTAAGTCAAGCTTTTTTTACCTTACCTCCCTGCCTTTCCCCCCCCCCCTCTGCTCTCTCTCCTATTATCATTCCCAGAATGAGAGCAACAAGGCCAACTTTGAGAAGATGATGGAGGCCATCAGGGGTAGCAAAGACGGCAAGACGGTGGGAGTGTTCATCAAAGACAAGTTCCCCGGCGAGTACATGAAGAGCTGGAACGACATGATCACGGCCGAGGGCCTGGAGAAGGTGGGGAAGGGGCGGAGCTGGGGAAGGGGCGGAGCTGGGGAAGCCGTGTCGTTAAAACGCCAGCCATGTTTGGTCAAGAAAAATCAACCGCCGTCTTCCCTTTTTGTTTTCCCCCTCCTTCTTCTTGACTTTGTGTCTCTTCCATCCCTGGTCCCCCTCTCTCCTCTCTCCTGGTCCCCCTCTCTCCTGGTCTCCCTCTCTCCTGGTCTCCCTCTCTCCTGGTCCCCCTGTCTCTCTCCTGGTTCTCCCCCTCTCTCTCTCCTGGTCCCCCTCTCTCCTGGTCCCCCTCTCTCTCTCCTGGCCCCTCCCTCTCTCCTGGTCCCCCTCTCTCCTCGTCCCGCCTATCCTCTCCCTCTCTCCAGGTGGACATCAGTGCTGTTGTGGCCTACACCATGGCGGTGAAGGAGGACGGCGAGATGGCTCTGATGAAGAAGGCCGCGGCCGTCACCAGCGAGGTCTACTCCAAGTTCTTCAAGGAGAGGGTCATGGAGATCGTGGACGCCGACGAGGTGAGTGAAACGGCACACGAGATCCTGTAAGTTTAAGGATGGGGGAGTAAAGCGTGTCGAGTTGACACTGCTTCCGTTCCGTATTTTAGGACTGGTGAGGCTTTTGTAAGGGAAGTAAGGGAGAACAAATGGTGTGTTTAGGAAATGTCATCAAACGAACGCAAGCATTTTGCCCTTGCATGAAACTATTTAATCTGTTAGTCTACTTGCCGACGTTGCTGTCTCTCGTGCCGTTTTCTCGTCAAGAACACGACTTCCCCTTGTTATCTTGTCCAATATCACATGCTACGTTTTTGTCTGTACAGTTCTGTAATCCCTTGTTATCCCTCGCCGCGCATCCCAGAAAGTACGGCACAGCAAGCTGGCCGAGTCGGTGGAGAAGGCCATCGAGGAGAAGAAGTACCTGGGCGGCGCGGACCCCTCCACAGTGGAGATGTGCTACCCTCCCATCATCCAGAGTGGGGGCCAGTACAGCCTCAAGTTCAGCGTGGTCAGGTCAGGAGCGAAGCACCTCGCCACAGAGACCACGTCACGTATACACACTCCCATATCTGAACACCCCCTTTTACCTCCTGATAATCGTAGTACATAAATATTTAGGAAGGAAGTAGAAGTTCTTGTCCCTCACAGGTATTTATTTAAGGGTGTAGCTGTGGTGTTATAGAATAACCTGCGGGGGCAGCAATACGCTGCGTAGCGTCTAGTCTGCCGGAAATTCAAAAGAAGAAGTAAACCACCCCCTGCAAAACAGAATACAGTTTTAATGAGAAAAATGCCTTTCTCTCATATCCAATTTGTCCCTCTCTGCGCGACAGCGATAAGAACCACATGCACTTTGGGGCCATCACCTGTGCCATGGGCATCCGCTACAAGTCTTACTGTTCCAACCTGGTGCGCACACTAATGGTGGACCCCACCCAGGAGATGCAGGACAACTACAACTTCCTGCTGCAGGTGGAGGAGGAGCTGCTCAAGGAACTCAAACACGGTGTGTGTGTGTGTGTGTGTGTGTCGGACGTCAAAAGTGCACCAACGGTGACTCACGTACTTAAACCTCACAACTGTTTGTGTGTGGAGAGAGTGACAATGAGAGAGAAGGAGGTTTGAAAAGCGTGTCATCCGTTTTGTGTTGGGTCTGTGCAGGCGCTAAGATCTGCGACGCGTACAATGCGGTGTTGGACTACGTCAAGAAAGAGAAGCCCGACCTTGTAGCCAAGCTCACAAAAAACCTCGGGTGAGACACTCCACCCACGCACCCTTTTCTTATCACACTGAAACGCCAGCGTTCGTTCGCACGATCACATCTCGCATGCACGCACACGGATCCTAACCCTCTTGTTGTGGTGCGTCTCCTGTGTCGGCCCAGGTTCGCCATGGGGATCGAGTTCCGAGAAGGCTCCCTGGTGCTGAACAGTAAAAACCAGTACAAACTTAAGAAAGGTGAGCAGCTTGGGGAGGCTGGTCCAGGTTGCAGTTGAACAGTTATCTTAGGACGTCACTTAGTGTTTATCCAATGTGTGTGTGTGTGTGTGTGTGTGTGTGTGTGTGTGTGTGTGTGTGTGTGTGTGTGTGTGTGTGTGTGTGTGTGTGTGTGTGGTCTGAAGGCATGGTGCTGAGTGTCAGCCTGGGCTTTGCCGACCTCGTCAACAAGGAGGGCAAGAAGGAGGAGCAGAAGAAGTACGCCCTGTTCATTGGCGACACAGTCCAGATCAACGAGGTACGAGCACCTTCACCATCAGCCCACTTTGGCTTGTAACGAATACCTGACGTACTGTTCAAATGGGATTTAAAGAGAGATCTCGTTTATGATGGACAGCTTTTATGGTATGTTGTGGGAGAGAAGTGATGTTGTGTTAAAAGGGTGTGTGTTTGTGAAAGCCAGAAACACACACACACACTGTTGACCTGTGTGTGTGTGTGTGTGTGTGTGTGTGTGTGTGTGTGTGTTCACAGGAGGACCCTGCCACAGTACTCACGCCGGTCAAGAAAAAGATCAAGAACGTGGGGATCTTTCTAAAGGTATGCAGAGATGGCCTGTCAAATTTCTCGCCCTGTTGCTTTCTAAGACGCTTCACGACGCTTTGGAGACTAGTTTCTGATTGAGAAAATGTCCTGTTCAGAATGACGACGAGGAGGATGAGGAAGAAGACGCAGACGACGCTGAAGAACTGCTGGGGAAGGGAGCACGTGGAGCAGCACTGCTTGCTGACAGGACGAGGGTAAGAGTGTGAGTTATGAGTGTGAGTTATGAGTGTGAGTTATGAGTGTGAGTTATGAGTGTGAGTTATGAGTGTGAGTTATGAGTGTGAGTTATGAGTGTGAGTTATGAGTGTGAGTTATGAGTGTGAGTTATGAGTGTGAGTGTGTGTTGTAAAAAATATTTACGTTCTTTGGCCGCTTGAGATTGTGAGCTCATCCAACCTGCCTTTCCATTGGCCAGAACGAGATGACGGCAGAGGAGAAGAGGCGGGCTCATCAAAAGGAGCTGGCCAATCAGGTGAACGAGGAGGCCAAGCGACGTCTCACGGAGCAGAAGGGAGAGCAACAGATTCAGAAGTGAGTGGTGGAAGGATGGCGCAGAGGAGCTGTTTCAAGCTGTTAAACAGAGGGAAAACGCAACACCTCTTTTCTTCAAGCTGACACTTATAAATTGTATGATATACGGTACTTCTTCGTTACTAGAGACAGTTTGTGTGGTTAATTTTGGTGACCCCTACCGTTTGCTTAGTGTTATTATTTTCCCTAATTGTCACAAAGTGGAATGCTCGTGGTCACTGTATCTCTAGCATGATCAACGACTAAACTCCAGGTATGGGCATCTCTTCCTGATTTAGTGACTCACTTCCTTGCCATGTAGCAAGTCGTCACAGTTTCGCGGGAGATCCTGCACAGTGACAGACAATTAGTGTTACATATTGAGACTTCAAGAGGACTGATCTGAACCGGGATTTTTTTGTTCTTCCATAGACATTACAATGTTCATTTTCAGAAGAAATATATATTGATAATCCGTTAATATATAAAAGTTGCCTATAGTGGCTTCAATTGATTTCTGAAGGCAAACGTTTCTGAAGGAAGTTTTTTTAGTTTTTATCTGTTGTGCCAAACTCCAAACTGCTTTTCCTGACGTTTGTGTTGTTTTTAAGACGTCCCCCGTTGCTTTGTCCTCCCCCAGGGCCAGGAAGTCCAACGTATCCTACAAGAACTCCTCCCAGATGCCCAGGGAGAAGGACATCCGCGACATGAAGATCTTCATCGACAAGAAGTACGAGACGGTGGTCATGCCCGTGTTTGGCATCGCCACGCCCTTCCACATCGCCACCATCAAGGTGAGTCCCGTCCCGTCCCCCCCTCCTCCTCTTCCTCTCTCCTTCAGCTTTGTGTCCTGTAGACCTCTCTCCCTGCATAGCTTATTAGTCAACATATGCTTTTAGGTGCATGGAGTGCTTGTAAAGTTCAGTATACCGTAAGCCTCAGCAAAGTTTTTAATAATGAAGTATTCCATAGAAACATGAAGCAAAGTTAGAAGTTATGGCAGCAGCTATAGTTAATTTGTACAGTACTGTGCAAAGGTTTTAGGCCTTTTTAAAGTTAGAATTTTTTTATACATTTTAATTGTTTATGTTTTAATCAATTCATAAAATACAAAAGTGAGGGAAAAACACATCCGTGTGAAATCAACATTTTTGTGTGACCACCCTTCGCCTTTGAAACAGCATCCCCTGCCTAAAACGTATACACAGTACTGTATGTTTAGGAAATGTGAAACTCAAACACACTCTTTGAGTGTACCTTTTTTTTTTTTTTTTTTAACCCTGTCCTCAATGAACTCTGTAGAACATCAGCATGTCGGTGGAAGGAGACTACACGTACCTGAGAATAAACTTCTACGTGCCGGGCAGCTCGCTCGGCCGCCACGAGGGCAACATCTTCCCCAACCCCGACGCCACGTTCGTCAAAGAAATGTAAGGAGCCCGTGTGTTTTCACCCTGTGTAATCCACCATTTCAGTTGATGAGATGCTTTGCTATTATTATTCTGTGTTTTGCTAGGTGACTGTGAGTGTTGTGAAAGGCGCTCACAAAAAAAGCCCAAAAAATAAATAATGTATTCACTCTTAGTTTTTTTGGGGGGCGAGATGTAGGCAGCCTGGCACGTTTCACTTTTGACTCCTCCCTTTACTGAATCTAGCTCCCTCTTCTATTTTCTCTAGTACGTACAGAGCGTCGAACCTGAAGGCGCCGGGCGACCCCTCGGTGCCCTCCACCAACCTGCAGAACGCCTTCCGCATCATTAAAGAGGTGCAGAAGCGCTACAAGACGCGGGAGGCCGAGGAGAAGGAGAAGGAGGGCATTGTCAAGCAGGACTCACTGGTCATCAACCTGAACCGCAGCAACCCCAAGCTCAAGGACCTGTACATCCGGCCCAACATCGCCCAGAAGCGGATGCAGGGCTCCCTGGAGGCTCACACCAACGGTGAGGGAGAGTGTGGAGGGAGGGACGGGGACGGGACGGGACGGGACGGGACAAGGGATGGAACTACGGGAGAGAAGGGAGAGACGGAGGGGAATTTAGGAGAGGAAACAAGGGATGGAGCAATGGGAGAGAAGGGAGGAACGGAGGGGAATTTAGGAGAGGAAACAAGGGATGGAGCAATGGGAGAGAAGGGAGGAACGGAGGGGAATTTAGGAGAGGAATGGAGAGAAGGGTTGTGGGGGAGGTAATGACAGAAGGAGGAGGATGACAGAAGAGCAAGACTTGAAATAAATACCCCCTCCATACACTCCAGAGGAAAAGGTTTCCATAAGAACGGAGAATGAGGGGAGAGCGGTGCGGATGGCAAAGGGATGGAGAGGAAGGGCAGTGGACGAGGTATTGAGTGACACCAGGAAACGGTCTGTCGGTTTTCATAGGAAAGGAGAATGGGGTGAGAGTGGTGTGGGGGCGTTGGGATGTGGTGAGACGACAGCGGTCTCGTGGTAAGGAGACAAGACCACAAATAGATGGAGGATCCGCCATTAAACAATAGACCTCAACTGTGTGTGTGTGTGTGTGTGTGTGTGTGTGTGTGTGTGTGTGTGTGTGAGACAATGAGTCTGAGCACTGGCTGACTTTACTAAAGGGGACTAACTCTCTCCACTCCCCCAGGTTTCCGTTTCACGTCGGTGCGCGGCGACAAGGTGGACATCCTCTACAACAACATCAAGCACGCCATCTTCCAGCCCTGCGACGGGGAGATGATCATCGTACTGCACTTCCACCTCAAGGTTTGTACCTCTGCGTGTTCGTGTGCACTGACAAATGGTATGCGGCCATATACCTTTTTTTCTTTCTTTTTTTAAACTTTTTTTTTCAATTTATTTAACTTTTTTTATCAATTGTACCCAATTGGATACATTTAACGATTAAAAAATAATCGTCAAATCCTGCGTATAATGTATTGTAGGACTTTCAGTACACGTTGTGCTATGCATGACGTTTCCTCTGATTTCCCGACTCCAGACTTCCCTAAAACTACCTGACCCCTCTCTCTTCCCAGAACGCCATCATGTTCGGCAAGAAGCGCCACACGGACGTGCAGTTCTACACGGAGGTGGGCGAGATCACCACGGACCTGGGCAAGCACCAGCACATGCACGACCGCGACGACCTGTACGCCGAGCAGATGGAGCGCGAGATGAGGCACAAGCTCAAGTCGGCCTTCAAGAACTTCATCGAGAAGGTGGAGACGCTCACCAAGGAGGAGCTGGAGTTCGAAGTGCCCTTCAGGGACCTAGGGTGAGGAGGAGGAGGGAGACGGGACGTGGAGGGGAGCCTGGGGTCTGAAGTGAGGGGGGGGGGGGGGGGGTTTATGTGGGGGGCAGCCCAGAGGCTTCATCAAGTCAAACATGAGGGGGACTGTGAGGGGGAAATGTGGGTTACGTTTGTAACGAATGTAAAACGAATGTAACCGCTCACAAAAAGGTAAGTGCCAAAAGTTTAACAAACCGACACAGACACATAACAACCAACAAGGGCTGGTAAGCAGGGGTGCGAGGCAGGCACGCGCGACCTCACCCGGTGACCTACGGGCTGAACACTCAGCGGTAGAAAGCGTGTCGCTCAGGTTGAGTGGCAGTCACAACCTGAGGTCTTGACTTAGATCTGTTCTTTTTATTTCAGGTTCCAGGGCGCCCCCTACAGGAGTACCTGTCTCCTACAGCCCACTTCCAGTTCCCTGGTCAACACCACAGAGTGGGTGAGTGCCTGCTATATACTGTGTGTATACACCACTGCTTATGTCAAACCAGTTTGTTTTTTGTATTGAACACCATTTTTAATACACGCAACTTCCCATTTTGAATGTTTTTAGATACACAACATTTTAATACTTTCATTGATAATGCCTTGTCTACTTTCTTACGCTAGACATTTTTTTTATTTAAATTCTCAACTTACTTTCATGTCCCCTCTCTCGCCCTCTGTCTTGCTCCTTTTACCGTTCGCTCAGCCGCCGTTTGTGGTGACGCTGGACGAGGTGGAGCTGGTCCACTTTGAGCGCGTGCAGTTTCACCTGAAGAACTTTGACGTGGTCATCGTGTACAAGGACTACAGCAAGAAGGTGACCATGATCAACGCTGTGCCTGTCAACTCCCTGGACCCCATCAAAGAGTGGCTCAAGTATGGCGCTCGCCACAGACACACACTCGTACAACAAAATACTTAAAGATTTAATAAGAGAAAATATAAGTGAGGCTCCCGCCACAAACACAATCATTCAACCAAATAAAAATTCACTAACAGAAAACACTTTTGATAATAAGTATATCGCATTTATAATAAGTATAACGACTCAACCATCAATCTTTCTTGTAATTGAAAAGTAACGGCTGAACGATTTTCTCGTCCTCAGCTCGTGTGACATCAAGTACACGGAAGGGGTGCAGTCGCTGAACTGGACCAAGATCATGAAGACCATAGTGGACGACCCCGAGGGTTTCTTTGAGCAGGGCGGCTGGTCCTTCCTGGACCCGGAGAGCGAGGTAAACCCGATCCCGTCCAGGTCCCTCTTCTACACCATGTACCCAGTGTGACTGGTGCTGTGTTGGGTTTATAAACCCACTCTCGTCCAGGTCCCTGTTATACACCATGTACCCAGTGTGACTGGTGCTGTGTCGGGTTTGCCAAATGAATTGAGTTACACAACTAGCAGTCGCTATCATGCAAGTGGGTGGTGGGGATGGTGGGGGGTGTTAGTTGGATGTTTTTGTTTTAAATTGATATACAGAGAACAGTGAAGAAAGTGACACTTGTTCATGAAATTTTGCATCAACCATAATCCTAACTGTTTATGGTGCTTTTTTTTTATATATAATGACAGCCTTTTAGCGCCTGGTCTCAGAAATATTAACTTTGTGTCCAAAGCATTTTTAGGTTTTGAAAAATGTACTTGGATAACTTATAGATTATATTGTGGCCCCCAAAATAAAAAATCGTGTTTTATAATAAGTCTCCAAATGGAGATATTTTTTTTTCTGGTCTTGCTTTTCATTTGTTCCTCCCCTTATTCTTTGCTCTCGCGACGCTTCAGGGAAGTGGTGGGGAGGAAGACTCCGAATCGGAAATGGAGGACGAGACGTTCAACCCCTCGGGCGACGAGGAAGAAGAGGAGGAGGAAGATAGCGACGAGGACTACGATTCAGAGTCTGAAAACTCAGGTAACCTTCCCCTCCCTCGTGTGTGTGTGTGTGTGTGTGTGTGTAAGGGAGCAACAACCATAAGTAGTCATTGCAGCACCACCTTATACATTTTCTCTGACACTCCTCTCAGCTTGCTCACCTTCCACTGCGAAACGTTAACGTTGCTGAAACGATGCGTGTACGTTACCTTTCTCGCAAGCTCCACTACCTTCTTTGAACTTGGCCTAACAGGGCGTGTGGTTTTCCTTTTGTCTCCAGAGTACAGCGAGGAGTCTATGGGCAGCGAGGAGGAGAGCGGGAAAGACTGGGACGAGCTGGAGGAGGAGGCCAGGAAAGGTAGGCCGTGTTCCTCCCCCCGTCTCTGGGACTTGCCGTCCAGCTTTTGCACCTACACACACACGCGTCACGTGACAGCAGCCGCTTGGGTTAGGGTCTCCGAACGTGACTAACGCTCTTCCTTTCTCCGTTTGTTCGTTCGTCTCTTTGCTTCCCGCCCCCCGCTCCTTCTCCACTACGACCCCCCTGTGTGCTCGTGATGCCGCTTCCGCTTCTCTTCCGTCCGTCCGCTCCGTCTCTCCGCCAGCGGACAAAGAGAGCCAGTACGAGGACGTGGAAGAGACCACCAACAGGAAGCGGAAGGGCCGGTCGTCAGCTCCGCCCCCCAGCAGCAAGAAAAAGCGGCGGCACTAGACTACGTTACCCCCGACCACCACCACCCCCACACACACATGCAGAAACATACACACACACACACTGCCAAAACATTCGACCAATCTTTTTCCTACCCATCTGACTTTTTTTCAGTACACAACCCATAAGACATCTAAACACAATGTGTACATAGAGGTAGACCCCCTTTTCCTATTGTGTAAAGTCCTCGAGTTTTTGTGTTGACATGGTAATGTTGTACCAGAGAGCAGAAAAGACTCAAACTTTCATTCATCTATATTTCCTACACTTAGTCCTTCCTTCATTCCTTCCTTCCTTCCTTCTTTCCTTCCGTCCTTCTTTCCTTCCTTCAAACAGAGGTCAGGTATGTGTGTGTGTGTTTGTGTGCTTGTGATACAATTGGCTTTTATTGCGGAACATTTTTTTTTTTTTCCTGTTTATTGTTTCCAGACTCAATGGAGATAGTGGAGAAAAAATATTATCTGCCAAGCATTTTATAAGATTTTTGTGAAACTTTGAAATTATTTTTCTTGTCTCTAGCCCCTAGCTCTTACCTCTTGGTCATAGTTTGTGTTTGTTAATAAAGGGATTGACTCATTGATCTTTTGAGGGTAGATGTCAATTTTTGGGATTCTGTTATCTGAATATTTTTTTTAAATGGGAGTTTGTATACATTTACACACGCATGCATACACTCTGTATCTTCCTCCTACTCTTCTCCTTCTCACTCCCTTTGGTTCATTTTGGATTAGTAGACTGTTGTATTGTTAATTCCAGAATCAGTTTTTGTAATGAAATTAAAAGGAACTCTTTACTTCTGAGTGGGTTTGATAATTATTTTCTGTCTGAAGAAGGGCCTAAATAAATGCAGTAAATCATAGAGCATGCATTTTTTTTATCAATAAAGTTAGTTAAAAGTGATTGTTTTTAATTTTGTTAAAAAAATTGTTTTTTTAAAGTTATCTAAAGTATTTCATGCAGAGTTCCCAGTTGGTCCTGCCTTGTATGTACCCCACACTGAACTAGGATTTATCACTCAAAACTCTACAATCTTGCCTTCACCATCTTTAGTGATTTGGGTCCAAATACTTTTTAAACCATTTCATAATGTGGCATGCAGGATTTTATTTAATCTAAATAGATTACCCAATATAAAAAGGTTGAGTATCAAATTTGGTTGTAATAAATATCTAACTCATAATGTCAAGTTGGTCTGCGGTTAATTTATTAACTAATTAAAACACAGCAATTTCCCAATTTACTATAATGACTGTGGGCCTGGCAAATTACGTTCATCTCATGGAAACATTGATATTATAACAGATTCTTTTTCAGACTTTGTCTATCGGGACAAACTTAAATGTGTTTTTCATACCTTCCCGTCAATCCAAACGAATCAGGAAATGACGGGCAATATGACCAATGGGGTGGAGTTCTCATGACCATCATTAACAGGAGAACTGAGGAACGGAAAGAGTCCCTCGTTGAACTCGCACCCTGTGAAGGAGTAGATATGACTCCTGGCTCCCGCGTCATAAAAGGACACCGTCCCCTCCTCATAGTCCACAAACACACCCACTCGCTGAGGCTTTTCGCTCAGATAGATGGGGACAGGGGGATCCTCGGCCGCTTTATACTCAGTCCCATTGGTCAGCCACACTGTCCAGAAGCCAATCGTGGGGTTGGGTTCCATCTTCCCCTTCCTGTTGACAAACTCCCTGGCCAATCCCACGCCCCAGTTGTTCTTACCGGACACCTGGACCTGGAAGTAGAAGCTGGATGAGAAACTCAACCTCCCCACGACGCTCAGGCTGGCGTTGAACCTCTTGGTGTTGATTGGCAGGTTCCTCCATTCGCTGACCACCGTGACCTGTTTGCCGTCTTCCGAGACAGACAGGAAGTTGTTGGCTGCGTCATGGTCAAGGATCACGTCTACTACAGAGAGGCAAGTAGGTGCAAGAAAGACATTAGGGTAGAGACATGCCTCTCAAATGATAAGATAAAAATAATGGTTTAAAAACTTTATAATCTTTATCAATCACTAGAAATCATAAATAGGGAGAGTTTCAGAGTACTGTAAACTGTACTGCACTCATTTTAACACTCACTGTGTAAATCCCTTGAATTTTCCAATTGCCCAATGATTTAAAACCATCTATATGATTTCTATCGGAATGTATGAACACAGAGAAAATATTATTTTACCTGCATATTTTTTGTGCTGATGTATTACTGTTGAGAGTTGAGCGAGAAAACACATTAAAACAAAAAGGTAACTGAACCAACGGCAAAAACTAAATGTCATTTTGAGTTTTTGATACTGTGTTGTGATTTCCAAGTCAAAGGCAGACGCAGTGAATGATCACCTTTCTTCATGATGTCCCTCATTGCTCCTCTGAAGGTATCTTCCAACTGAAACACCAGGTTCCTGCTAGTCCTACAGTCCAGACCGTTGTCCCTATCAGATATCATTCCTGACAAGGCCTTCCGCAAAAGGGAAGGGCCAAATCATTGTTTAGTCATTTGTTCAAGTTACCAGTATGTTGAACAAAACTCGGCTCAGTATCAACTTAGATCAGCTCAGTCAGGCCAAACTGTTTAAACCAAGTCCCACACTTAATTTAACAAACTCTTTAATTAAATGCAACTTGACTAACATTTCCCAGAAAAACATAAATTCGTCATTCAAGTGGGAGCCTACACCATTACAATGGTTTCATTCTGTCTCAAAACCCACTTGTTTTCCTTAGCTTACTCCCAGTTTGTTCCCTTTGTCCAGTGTCCTTGAGTTATTAGAAAGGCACTTATAAATCCCATGTATTATGAACTCACAACAATGTACAGTATGCTTAACATAACAAAAACAAATCTCTCACCTGTTTTGGGAGCGAATAAAGCTGGGATTTCCTGCTTCCCTTCTCCAAATCTTTGACTTCCTGTTCGAGCGCCTTGATGAGAGTCTCCGCTTGGTGATCCAAGGCTCTCTGTTTCTCCTCGATCCCACTGAGAACATGGACTCTGCACCTCTCCAAGGCGGTCCACAGACCGGCCAGTGCCTGCTCGCTCGCCGCTTGGGCTTTTCCTAAACAAGCCTGAGCGGTTTACGAGGAAGACGGAAGACACATAGTCACGAGAGAGAGATAAAAGGAACACACACACACAAAACGTATACACACTCAATCCTATTTCTTTATGTTACACTGAGCGGTTTACGAGGAAGAGGGAAGACACATATAGAGTCTCAAGAGAGAAAAAAAATTGAACACTCAAAATACAAAACCAGTCAAAAGTTTTAACACACATTCCCATTCACTTCAATGGGAAAGTGTGTCCGAATTTTTGACCGGTACACTGAATCGTATTTCTTCATGTTACACTTGGACATTCACAGTCTATGGTCTCTGAAGGACATACCACACCACTGGGAGATAAGGTATGGAGGAAAAAGCTACTGACCCGACTGTGCTCCAGGGAGAGTCTGATCTCCTCCACCTTCTGCAGCCTGGCCTGGATCATCTGCTGAACTGAAGCATCCGAAGGAGCCACGTCTATCTGCCGAGGACGAGAAACGCAGACTACAACCAACGCGGCTTATGGTGGGGGGGATTTGAAGAATGCCTCTGAATCACCAACCTACTTGGTTTCAACTTTACAGGAACATGAGGTAAATAAAAGAGGATTCAACTTAATGTAATAAGGGGATATTTGTCTCTTTTTTTATATTAGTGTTGTAGACAAAACTAAGAAATACGGTGACGTCAGACGATGGCAAGTCAGGGTGGACCAAGTGTTTAGTACCTCGATCTGCTCACTTTCAATCAGCAATGAGTCAGTTTGGTTTCTCAGGCTTTTGAAGTCCTCCACTATCCCGGAGATAAACGTATTGACGCAGAGCTCAGGTTGTCTCACGAACATTTTCTTGCACAGAGGGCACATGGCCTCGTTGGAGGACCAGTATCCCAGGATGCAGTGCATGCAGAAGTTGTGGCCGCACGGAGTCGACACGGGGTCCTTGTAGACCTCAAGGCAGATGGAGCACCTCAGCTGATCCTCTGTCATACTGAGGAAAGCCATGTTGTACCTGTCTCACACATAGTCAAACATATAGGAAAGGGTGTCCAAACCGTTGACTGGTACCGTACAAAATGTCAGTTTGAGAAGAATGATGTAACATCAAAAAATAATCTGACATGCTGTGGAAAGCCATGTTGTACATGTTTCACACATAGTCAACCATACAGTACAAGAGAAAACTTTGGACATACTTTTTATTCACTTGAATAGGAAAGTGTGTCCAAACGTTTGACTGATACTGTACAAAAATTCAGTTTGAAAAGAATGATGTAACATTGAAAAATTATTTGTATGAATATTTGAAAAAAATGGTGTGTGCTATAGGCTATGCAACAAAACAGTAGTTTATAAACTGCACTTGTTATGTTAGTTTCTAATGTGCATGACGTCACAAACACCATAGTCACTTAGAGACACACTGTATGGTTTTACTTTCAGTTTGTCATGTACGCAAAATACCACTTGTTCAGTTATTTTACGTCTTTCATATGCTGTTATCATCAATAAGTGTGAATAACATAACATCTGATTGTTTGCATTGAAACCACATAATAAAGTAACACATTTTGGTTGACCGTGCTCTATTAGTGAATGACCCGTGATGCAAATCCAATCCAACCATTTGAAATTACAATCTGTAACCTTTAGTCTTTACAACAAAGAGTATTTTACCTTTTAACAGCTCACAACAATCCAGAGCGCTGGACGACTTTCCTTTTCTCTTTCAGCACCACAATCTCTCTCTCTCTCTCTCTCTCTCTCTCTCTCTCTCTCTCTCTCTCTCTCTCTCTCTCTCTCTCTCTCTCTCTCTCTCTCTCTCTCTCTCTCTCTCTCTCCCTCTCCCTCTATCTCTCTCAATTGGTAGGCGTGCACTTGCACTTTGTTCAAACACACCCACAGTACAGTACAGATACTCCCACAATCCCCTCCATGTTCCAGGCGTCACATAGAGGGAAAGAGTGGGAGTACAAGAGAGAGAAAATTACAAAAAGGTCTATATATACAAGCTTTATTCGTTTCAGCAAAAAAAAAAATTTTAACGACATAATGACAAAGTAATGTATAACATGTTACACATTTGACCTTTGATATAGTTTAAATCTTAGTAATCTTAAGGTGGCCTGCTAAGCTCTTGCTTAATATTCATTTTCATTTAGCCCACATCAGTCAAAACCTGTTGGTCCAAAGAGAACAATTGCGATACAAAAAAAAAATGGTGAGGCCGAATGGTGACGCTACAGAGACATGTTGTGAAATAAGAAGGGCGTGAGATATATACTGACATTGACAGTAATTTGGATAGATCAGTGTCATCGTACAGTTACCCCACAGTTCAAGCAAGGTAAGAGGAACTATGTTTTAATTGATCTTTGTTGAAATAGAGTACTGTGCAAAAGTTTTAGGCAAGTTTGATGTATTTAAAGTTAGAAAAAAAAATACATAAAAGGATAAAAGTAATTTTTTTTTATTTTTATCAATTCATAAAATACAAAGTGAGGGAAAAGCAAATCTGTATCAAAACAACATTTGGTGTGACCACCCTTCGCTTTCAAAACAGCATCCCCTGCCTAAAACCTGTGCACAGTACTGTAGTTCAGGCTCAGATTGTTAATCAACGCGAACTGGATCTTATCCTATGCAATCGTATCTCTCTGTATTTTGTCTGGATCTTATATGATTTACTTACAGTCTAATAGATCAATGTAATAATTCAATACATTAATTCTCAATCTAAAAATGTATGGAAAACAATCTAAGCTTTTTACTGACATTTTATGAATCGCTTTTTATGCCATAACTATGGCATATAACCCATTCATCTGAGTTGTAGCTACTACGTATTTTTTATAAAAATAATGTAATCTTTTGGGCCAAGGGCTGGTCCATGAATATCTAAAGCAACAAAATAAAGGATAAAGACCAGTTTTTACCAAGTAAAGAGTAAGTACTTTATGCCACCAAATGGGAAATGTACCCATAATAAACTCAGTTCACCTATTATTTGTAAGCTGTCAAAAAGAGGAAGTTCTGCACAGGCGATTTAATTACCACACACAGAAAATGAATAATGAGACAACAATTATATATGTCCTCAAGCACAGCAGTTAATCCATAACACTGAAATGATTCAAAACGATTGAGCTGCAGAAGAACACGTTTAAAGTTTAAATTATGTCGTTAATTTCAAAACACTCTCTCAGTCTCTCACTCACTCTCAAAATTCCTCACTCACTCCCTCACGCACTCCCTCAGTTTAAGAGCACACAAAATAAGAATAAAGTAATTAGAAAAATGTCTTATTTTTTTCATTGATACTTGAACAGGAAACCAATCTATCTTCAGTCACAACATGGATGAATATAAAAACTTCAGTATCAACAGAAGCTCCATTATCCTTTTCATCAGCACGTGTACAGCTTTGCCCGCCCTGGTCTGGGTCATCCGCTATTGTTGTCAGAACCGAACCAGAAAGTTCAAGACGGTCTTTCTCATGCCTGTTCTCTTCAATGATGTTCTTCAGGTACTTTCATCCATCACGTGGCTCTTGTTCACTGGACCGTGGAATGTGCCCTATGACGACATATTTACATCCTGTGTTATGATCGACAAACTGTGGCGCGTGTCGAGGGTCTGTGAGCTTTTCCTTCACGTCTCATTGGGGTTTGAGAAAGTGTTATATGTGGCTTATCCTGACTACGCCTATCGTCGCTGCTTCCTCGTCTGGGCCTTACTCTTTTCCCTCGTGGTATTGATCACAGTATTTGCGATACAGTTCAAAGGTCCGGAGGCAGTTAGCCACGCACATGTCCTCTCCATTCATCACGTTTACTTTGATTTCTTCCTGTATCTGGTAGCTCTAGTTTTAGCCGGGGTTTTAGGTTTGCTGACTGTCCCAAGCCTACTGACACTAACGTATGTCAAAGAAGAAACTTTTAGTGTGCTGAGAGCCACGGTGCTCACTCTGCTGTTGTATTTCCCTCAATTTGTGCTCCAAACAATGCATTTTGCCAAGTATCATGCTGCGGGATATGCTTTAGACCTCCAGGTGAGCAAGTCCACAACAAACCTGAGGGTGCTCACCGATGCTGCTCTGTGCTGGCTCGTCTGCAGAGGGCTCACGGGGGAAGATCAACTTCAGACAAACCCAAAGTGTGAGAAACAGTTTGGCACACACATTGAAGGTGACAAATAAGAATTCAGTGTGTACGAACACTATATGAAATAAACTAGAAGAAGGACGTGGTTTAGCTTGTTTTTCATCTTTAAATGTCGACCCACTATATGGTTTTAACATTGAAATTGAATACCAAGAATAGGAATACCTATCTTTACTTAATCTATTTTTAAATTAGGAGTTTGGTCAATTTTAGAGCCGCAAAGACGAGGCATTTTTTTGACATATGTAATGCAGTTGCACCTTAAGGAAAATATAATGTCCGGGAGAATTAGTATGAAATATTTGTTTATGTATCTGAAATCTGACAATAGGCCTATCTGACATGATATGCAGTGGTTTCTTAAAAAAAGTATGAAAACATATTAAGATATAATAGAATAAATAATTCAGTGCTCTCTTTAAACATAACAAAAACAATACAATAATTTAGACATTATTTTCAAACCTCTAAAACAAGTTTTTTTTTATTATAAATAAATGCACCAGCAGATGAAGATGAATGTGTCTTTAGTCTTGCTCATGGGGGAAGGGTCTAGCTGAGCATGTGCAGTATATGTGTCATCACTCTAGCATGTTTCTGATGGGAGGAATAAGAATTGTTGCAACCCTCCCCAGTCTACCCTACTGTAAAAAATGAAATACCTTTCTTGAATGAAGCTGGATTTACTACAATTACAAACATAATGTAAAAAAAATGCAATGGGATCAGAAGTCTGGGTCAGTAACTGTTTGCAATGTGCCAGTGTGTTTATTTACACAACTACACAGCAACCAGCACATGAGTAACTCAAGTCTGTGGTAGATAGTTGCCACTCTCTAGTTGCTCTATACCCTAGATACTTTTGACTCAATAGTTCCTACTCTATCAGAAATTGTGTCCTAGAACATAGGGGAACGCGAAGCTGTTTATTTAATATGAACCTATTATATATTATTTTTATAACTTTTGACTCAATTGTTCCTACTCTATCAGAAATAGCGTCGTAGAACATGAGGACACACAAAGCTGTTTAATTAAAATGAACCTACGATATATTGTCTTCTTGTTTAGGTTGGTCTTTCAATACATAATAAAATCAAATCATAATAATATTGTTTAAAATAGATGTAGTTTTTTTTTGTCAATACAGTTAGGCCCAAAAATATTTGGACAGTGACACAATCTTCATGATTTGGGCTCTGCATGCCACCACATTGGATTTGAAATGAAACAACTACAACGGAATTGAAGTGCAGACTTTAAGGTTTAATTCAAGGGGTTGAACAAAAATATCTGATTAAACATGTAGGAATTGTAGCTATTTTTATACAAACGCTCCTCATTTCAGGGGCTCAAAAGTAATTGGACAAATAAACATAACCTCAAGTAAAATGTTATTTTTCAATATTTTGTTGAGAATCCTTTGCAGGCAATGACTGCCTGAAGTCTGGAACCCATGGACATCACCAAACGCTGGGTTTCCTACTTTGTGATGCTTTGCCAGGCCTTTACTGCAGCGGTCTTCAGTTGTTGCTTGTTTGTGGGTCTTTCTGCCTTAAGTTTTGTCTTCATCATCATCATCGTCATCCGCTTGGTCCGGGGTCGGGTCGCGGAGGTAGCAGTTCAAGCAGGGCATCCCAAACTTCCCTTTTCCGGGCCACATTAACCAGCTCTGACTGGGGGATTCCAAGGCGTTCCCAGGCCAGTGTGGAGATATAATCCCTCCACCTGGTCCTAGGTCTGCCCCGCGGCCTCCGCCCAGCTGGACGTGCCTGGAACACCTCCCTAGGGAGGCGGCCAGGTGGCATCCTTACTAGATGCCCGAACCACCTCAACTGGCTCCTTTCTACGCAAAGAAGCAGCGGCTCTACTCCGAGTCCCTCACGAATGGCTGAACTTCTCACCCTATCCCTAAGGGAGATGCCAGCTACCCTCCGGAGGAAACTCATTTCCGCCGCTTGTATCCGCGATCTCGTTCTTTCGGTCATGACCCACCCTTCATGACCATAGGTGAGAGTAGGAACGAAGATAGACCGGTAGATTGAGAGCTTTGCCTTCTGGCTCAGCTCTCTCTTCGTCACAACGGTGCGATAGAGCGACTGCAACACCGCACCCGCTGCTCCAATTCTCCGGCCCATCTCTCGTTCCATTTTACCCTCACTCGAGAACAAGACCCCAAGATACTTGAACTCCTTCACTTGGGGTAAAGACTCATTCCCTACCTGGACTAGACAAGTTTTGTCTTGAGCAAGTGAAATGCATGCTCGATTGGGTTGAGATCTGGTGATTGACTCGGCCATTGCAGAATATTCCACTTCTTTGCTTTAAAAAACTCCTGGGTTGCTTTTGCAGTATGTTTTGGGTTATTGTCCATCTGTACTGTGAAGCGCCGTCCAATCAACTTTGCTGCATTTGGCTGAATCTGAGCAGAAAGAATATCCCTATACACTTCAGAATTCATCCGGCTGCTTCTGTCTTTTGTCACATCATCAATAAACACAAGTGACCCAGTGCCATTGGAAGCCATGCATGCCCATGCCATCACACTGCCTCCACCATGTTTTACAGAAGATGTGGTGTGCTTTGGATCATGAGCTGTTCCAATTCTCCTCCAAACTTTCTTCTTCCCATCATTCTGGTACAGGTTGATCTTAGTCTCATCTGTCCAAAGAATGCTGTTCCATAACTGGGTTGGCTTCTTCAGGTGTTTTTTGGCAAAGTCAATTCTGGCCTTTCTATTTTTGAGGCTGATTAATGGTTTGCACCTTGTGGTGAATCCTTTGTATTTACTCTCATGAAGTCTTCTCTTTATGGTAGACTTAGATACTGACACACCTACTTCCTGGAAAGTGTTCTTCACTTGAGTGGATGTTGTGAAGGGGTTTTTCTTCACCATGGAAAGGATTCTGCAATCATCCACCACTGTTGTCTTCCGTGGACGTCCAGGCCTTTTTGAGTTCCCGAGCTCACCAGTGCACTCTTTTTTTCTCAGAATGTACCAAACTGTTGATTTGGCCACTCTGCTATCTCTCTGATGGATTTCTTCTTTTTTTTCAGCCTCAGGATGGTCTGTTTCACCTCCATTGAGAGCTCCTTTGACCGCATGTTGTGTGTTCACAGCAACAGCTTCCAAATGCAAACGCCACACCTGGAATCAACTCCAGACCTTTTAACTGCTTAATTGATGACAGGTTAATGAGGGAAGAGCCCATGCAGCGTTGTTATTTTTTTTTTGCAGCCTTCTTAGTCAATTGTCCAATTACTTTTGGTCCCTTGAAAAAGAGGCGGCGTATTACGTATTAAAGAGCTGTAATTCCTAAACCCTTGCTCCAATTTGGATGTGAATACTCTCAAATTACAGCTGAGAGTCTGCACTTTAAGCCCATATTGATTATATAATTGTATCCTGAATATGTTTTCGTAAACAGCTAAAATAACAAAACTTGTGTCACTGTCCAAATATTTTTGGCCCTAACTGTATGTGGAAATGAATAAACATCGAACGAAAAGATTGAATACACACAACACGTTTTTTTATTTGCACTTCAATGACTGAAAGGCAGTATGACAAATTAAATGACACTTTTTTTACTTGCCTCCAAACAGACATAGGCCTTTACACTTTGAAAAAATAAATAAAAGATGTAATTCATTTGCAATATAAGGTATTCTAAACAAACCATCGTAGTCCACAACACTAACATGAAAAACAGTCTAATGTTTTAACAATCCATTCACATTCAAATTCGACACTAGGCTTTTGGCTTGGCCAAATCAATTGTTTGTTTTGAATTTAAATGAAGTTAAATTGTAAAATTATTCATTATACTAAAAGAGAAATATCCTATACATTTTGAAATTTTTTAGGAAAATATGTTTGTACAAATATAACATAATGTTTAGTTTTTATAATAATGTAAATTAAAGTTAAAATTGCCAAAGTGACAGACTGTAAGGCTGGCCTCCTACTAAATTGGTCTGTAGGAGTGTGTGGTATTTTTTTTGTATCATTTACCCCCGACATTACAGAAATTAAACCTGGATAAATATGGTCAACATAAACACACAAGTTCACCACTTGTGCTGCAATGGTTTCCTGAAATAACTGTCTGAACAATTATCCTTGTTAAAATATTGACATTGCTTACTTTGCAGCTAGCTAATCCAGACACAGTGCACCAAATACAATCTGATTCTGTGTTTTCTAATGAGTATTACCATAATATATATTGTGACTACAAAGGACACTCATATGTAATCAATGCAACTTAAACTATTTCCAATGTGTCCTTTCTATGGGGCTTCCTCCCCTCACTGGCCCTGTGACTGAAAGCAAAGTGTTAAAAAGAAGCATTAATATGAGTGAAAGTAATCAAAAAAAGCTAAATGCCATAGGATTGGATTTTTAATCAGTAGGAACATTGCAATAAGGTGCCGGAAAAAAAACACATCCACATCGTGATAAGAAGCGGAGCCTGCTAATAACAATTTACTGTAGGATCCTGTGATCTTTTTTGGAGTATATAAGTGACTCATCCTATGATAAAGTGATCTGCAATGAAAATGGGTCTGTTCTCCCTCTTGTCATTGTCTGTTGCCATGTTTACTGTGTACCTTGTTTAACCTTTGGGTTAAAAAAAAACTATATGAAACATTACATATATATACATGTATATACGTGTATATAAATATATACATATTTATATATATATATATATATATATATATATATATATACAGTATATATACAATTATTAACCTTATTAATTAATATGTTTTCTGAGTACATTGTAAATGTGATTACCTGGTCAGCACATGTCTTCCTTTTTCTTCTCCTTCACGCTCCTCCAGCTCAGGTTGAAGTCAGACACACCTTGCTGTACCAGCCCTGCTTGCATCTACAAATAAGGGAGATTGAATTTTATTATCGAATGTTTTGGTTTGTGTTTACCATTCATACCATGTGACTTTCTTTCTCTTTCTCACTTGCCTAAATTACTTATTTTTTGTCCACATACTCCTTTCTCCTTGAATCTCTTTGGTCTTTTACCCCCAACCCCACCCTCCTCCTCCTCTTCCTCCCCTCTGCCCTCCCATCTCTCTCTCTCTCTTGATCTCCTTCGTCACCTGTTTGAGTAGCTGGTCCCTGACAGCAGGGTCACTCAGGTCAGCAGCAGAGCTCATCCTCAGCTTCACCAACCTTTTCTTGACTTTGAGATCTGAGACTCATCAACATTTAGAAACAGTCAAAAAGAAAAACGCAACAGTTTTGAGAGCTATGGCCACTTGTGTTTGTAGGTTGAACTCACCGCCATAGCAGAGGAAAGGAAGTGTTTTGCCACAGTCCCAGTCATCCCAGAAGCCTGATTGATCATTTGGATTCATGACAACAGCAGCACACGACTCATTGCCCAGATAGTTGTCAGGTTTACCAGTCTGCCAGTTTCTGAAGGAGTTGGTATTTCCGTTTGACCAAACCCAGGTGTCCTGAAAAAGGCCTATCCACGCGCTGCGACTGTTGGCCGCTGCGTAGACGTCGTCCTTTTCAACCAGGCTTGTCACGATGGCAAGGTCAGAGTAATGAGTCCTGCAGTCATCTTGGGCATATTTCCAAGTATAGTTGCCCTCAACTAAATAGTAGTTCTTGTAACCGTTGGCAATCACTAAACATTAATTCGTTTTATTATTTTTGGTTAGTTTTTAGTGTAGGCTATATTACCCAAGTAATAAAATAATAAAAACAATATCACCATCATCATCATCATCATCATCATCATTCATACTATTTCATTACATTAAATTGCTAGTCAAACTTAGTTAAAAAGTTCTGAACAGACCACTGATATGTAGTCAGCAATTACTTTTTACAGAAAGTGGATCAGTAGTCTAATACTTAGAATACTGAGTTGGATTTCAACACTGGTTTCAAATTAAATGTAAACCCTTTACAAATATGTGGATTTTCCAAACTCTTCAAACAAGGTTCATAATGAAATATAAATTTGAGCCACACTTTTGAAAATATCTATATTCGTTGGGCAAAGGTAATAAATCCATATGTCTGTTTTTCCTATGAATTGTGTATTGGAACTTTAAATTGAACATGTGAAATTGTTATTGATATTGATCAAAAAAATGTTTAACTCACGCTTAAAGCACACATAATTGGAAGTGCTGTTACATGGAGCGTCGTTCCAGTACCCGTCACTGCTCATCATCCCACAAGCCTCGTTTCCACTCCCGTTGCTCGGTTCGCCTGGGGACCAATAGGTAGGTGCAGTAATTGATCCGATTCCTGGAGACCACTGCCACCTCATGGTCCCTTTGTTCGCCAACCCTATCCAGATTGCCCCACTAATACCACTGTCTACAGCTGCTATCATATTTTTGCTGTCCTTAATGTTGACTGTAGCTGCCAGGTCTTTGTAGTTCTCTTTGCAGTAGGTCCGAGCTGCAATCCACGTCTTGCTGATGTTGACAAAGTGGTACTGAGGGGCTGTGGACAGAGATATTCTGATGTCAAAAATAAAGGACAAAAAGTGCCTATGTCTACAGATTTTGCTGTTACATTATTTTTGAAAAGAAATTGATACAGTACTTATCAATACAGTACAGTAGTTCGCTCTCTTTCTGGTTTTGCTCACCTTGTTGAAGAGTAATCCTCAGAAACATGCAAAACCAAACTGAATGATTGTACAAATCAGTATTTTTAGGTTAATATTCATTCACAATCCATTAAATATAAGCAACAACTAACTATTCTGCTGTAGATGTTGTATTTAGTGCCATCTTCCATCTATCTGGTCTATTCATGGACAAGAAAACTATAAATTCACATTGTCTCTACAAAAACATGCGTAACAATGCATTTGCTCACTTATTTTGTTGTATTAAACTAAATCTAAAATGGATTTTGAACAGTGAGTGTACAAGCTTATGGAATTAGATCACTATCAATAATCACAAATAAATGAAGAACAATTCACAAGTATATTTCCTGATTTATATATAAATTATGTGGTTCACAAATAAATGTATAAGGATTCACAAATATTTTTTTGTGATTTATATATAAGTGACACTGCTCACAAGTAAATGCAAATCAATTCACAAATGTTTTTAGAGATTTATATATAAATTACGTAGTTCATACAATTATGTTTAGGTTTAAACAAATGTAAAAAAAATCTCAAAGCGGTTATATTTATTTGAAACCTGCTGAATCTGCATTTGTGAAGTGCCTAACATTTGGGATTACATCATATTCGTGTGTGGATTTTTGAGAGCTTCCTGCCACAGCTCGACTCACGAATAAAACATTTTCAAATGGGGAAGCTCTGTAGCCTATCAGCTGTGACTTTTCATTTCAGCCAATCACATTCTCGTGCACTCTGGCGGATGTCTCTGCACCACTATAAAAGCGCTGCTTAGGCGCACACGTTATTGTTGACGGGGTCACCGAGTCCCGCCACAGATCGAGGATCGGTTTGAATATTGCCTAATATCCTTCCCAATTATTTCAAGAGCTCATTACGTTGTAAGTGACTTGCTAATAATAGGAGTTTGGCTGAATGTTTTGGGTTTCATTTACACATGGGTTGCTACCGGACGCCATACTGGACGATCGTTGGGAGGACTTTGGGCCAGTCTGGTTGCTGGATCCATACACAGGACTCAGTGTCAGAGACCGCCTTCTCTGACCTCCCGACCCCCGTCAACAATAACGAGTGCGCCGAAGCAGCGCTTTGTGACGGTACGAGAATATGATTGGCTGAAATTAAAAGTCACATCTGATAGGCTACAGAGCTTCCCCATTTGAATTTTTTTTATTTGTGAGTCGAACTGTGGCAGGAAGCTCTCAAAAATCCACACACGAATACGATGTGATCCAAAAATGTTAGGCACTTCACAAATGCAGATTTCAAATAAATGTAATCGCTTTGAGAATTTTTTTACATTTGTTTGAACCTAAACATATTTGTATGAACTACGTAATTTATATATAAATCTCTAAAAACGTTTGTGAATTGATATGCATTTATTTGTGAGCAGTGTCACTTATATATAAATCACAAAAAAATATTTGTGAATCCTTATACATTTATTTGTGAACCACATAATTTATATATATAAATCTGGAAATATATTTGTGAATTGTTCTGCATTTATTTGTGATTATTGATGGCGATCTAATTCCATATAAGTTGGCTTGAAATTAAAAGTCCGCTACTTTTGTAGCTATATATTAAATAGGGTGCTCACCACTTTTTTGCAATAAACAGGAAAGCAAATTGCCTTTGGAACTAAGGATGACAAAATGACATTATCACAATTGTTAACAACAGCTTTTATTTTTGCTTATATTCAGTTTCCTAGACAACTACAAAGATCAGATAATAAGTAGATTAAAGATATAGAAACATACCTGTTCCTGCCATTCCACATTTTCCCTCTGTGCTCTCTCTCCCTCTTGGTCCTTGCTTATAAATGTGGGTGAATGTTAATGTTTAATCCAGTAGGCATGCAAACAATATAAACAAAATTGGTACATGATGTCTTTTGGTGTGTTCACACTGTTGTTCACTGTTGTTAACTGAACTGAACTGACCTGCTTATCCACAGTAGTGGATATAAGAACAGCAATGTGTAAGGTGAACCTGGACTGGGATCTGTGGTGTGAACATGATGTTTATTTGGTTACCAGTAGTCCTGTCAATTACATTCCAGGCCCTTAGTTCAGGACGCACCCATCGAACTTCGTTTGATGTCACCATGTGAGTTCATCTCTATTTGGTTGCCAGTGGTCCGTGATGTTCCTTGTCACATCACACAGGTTGTTTACACAGCTTTTATTTGTGTTTTGAAAAAAATGAAGCCTGTGTTTCACTTTCCAACGCAGTTCATAAACATAACAAGAATTAAGACAACTTTTGCATTTGACATCTTTTCCCTGTTTTCTATATTACAGCCTTTTCTGATAGAGTATGCAAGCAAATAATATTCAATCTGCCTCAAGAAACTGAGGAGTCATATTTGACCAACACATGTTTTCTGAACATCACAGAAAGTAGTCCAGTCAGGTTTATTTCTACTAAGAACCATTGCAAAAATCTAATGAAGATCTGAGGACAAAAACAACATTAATTGGTTTATTTACTGAAGACTGGACTACTTCAAATGCACTTTTTCACCGCACAAGTCATATCTCGGCTACAGTTGAAAAAAAATGACTACTAGACTTTTAGTTAATTGTCAAAGATCACATATTACTCCAGTGCTAAATTGATTAAAAAAGGATTTCAAGAACCTACAAGGCATTACATGGGCTGGCCCTATCTTATATGGCAGAATTGTTATATTCCCATGATACATCGATGTCTGGAAGACGGGGCTTCTGCCCAAGGCCTATTGGCAGTGTCAAGTCCAAAATAAAACAGAACCAAACAAGGGAGGCCATGCGTTTGCTGTTGTTTACGCTATAGCCTTTGGAACGGTCTCCCAATGCTCATAAAAAGGGCATGAGTCAGTGGTTGTGTTTTAAGAAACTTTTAAAACTCTTTTATACCACAAGCACGTTATTCTGGGATGTAGTGTTGCTCTATATTTTACGGTTTCATCTTTGATATTTTTATTATTTGGTTATAGGTTTTGCCTTTTCTTTTAAAAATTTGTTTTGTCAGTACATGTACAGCACCTTGTAACATTTGTTTTTCAAAGGTGCTATATAAGTGTACATTACATCACATTATATTACTTTTTTCCAGCTTGCCCTTAAAAGAGCTGCATGACTCATGTACTGTTTGTCTATTAGCTGTGTGGCTTTAACAAGAGCGGATGCCAAACGAATCAAATGCAAAGTTTTAAGCAAAACAAATCCAATTTAAAGCGTTCTTGAAACATATTCGGCCAATATCACATGATCATGACGTGTTCTCTACCTGTGGTCAATCCAGGGATTAACACGTTGACATAACGGCCTTGCATCTCTGAGCTTAATAACTTAAGCCAATCTTTGTAAAAAGCAGTAGGCCATGGAGTGTACAGTATGTAATTATTGAAGATCTCGTATTTAGAAGTGGTTCTAAGCTTAGCCTCTAGCGACTTAGAAATTAGAGCAGTTTATTTTGAAAAAAAAAATGTTTACTGGAGGATTTCGGAGCTGAAGAGTGTTCTTGTTTTGGTTGAAACTTTAATATTGTACTGTATAGCAAATAATGTTTTGTAAACATTGTATTTATTTGTGCTTATTTTTTTTAAATTTTGTATTGATTCTGCCTTTAAACAGGGCACTGCTGGAAGAGAGACTTGGTCTCAGTCGGTTAACCCTGTATAAATAAAATAAATCTGCCACATCTGCCTATCTCTCTGTGAATTGTTTTAAAGTATATTCTCTGCCAATAGTGTCTGGGTTTTTTACAGGGGGTTATTTCAAAAGTTATTGAAACCTATTTGGATTTAGCAGGTCTATTACTAATCTGAGACTGTTCCCTGATGCTTCACTGTGCTTGCTGGTCTGCAGGAGGTGCTCTTGTAAAGAACAAATAGCACCCAGAGACGTCATTAATCACACACTACTACTTTTTTCTTTTAGTAGGGAATTCCGCTGCCCTTTCAAAGTATGTACTGTTGTATGCAGTAGGCCAACAATTGGGACATACTACTTCGGCCTAAGCTTACGCCCTTGAACTTTTCTCAACTTTTTGCTCATACATCCGTTGCACTCCGTTGAATATTGTCGGTGCTCCATTAGTTAGGAGAGTCGATGTGACGTATCTTCCACTTTGCAGAGCATTATGGGTCCGAATAGCCAGAAAGCATACTGGCTTGCATACTGCAAAATGTGACCGGATGCGGTAGGACATCCTGGTATTTTTTTTCGTACCGTATTGGGTAAAGCAAGAGACAGAGGCTGTGTTTGGAATCGTCTACTATGCATCCTTAACATCCATCCATCAGCTATGCTGCTTATCCTATGCAGGGTCGTGGGGGGGCTGGAGCCTATCCCAGCCGACACAGGGCGAGAGGTTGGGTACACCCTGGACAGGTCGCCAGTCTATCACAGGGCCGACACATAGGGACAGAGACCAACTCACATTCACACCTACGGACAATTTAGAGTCACCAATTAACCTGCATGTTTTTGGACTCTGGGAGGAAACCCAAGCAGAACACACAAACTTCACACAGAAAGACCCCTGGGTCAGGTGGGGATTGAACCCAGGACCTTCTCTAATTAATTGGACTTTGTTCTTAGTGCTTCTCTCAGGACTCAAAGCGCTTTTGATCGCCAATTAGGTACACACAAACGGACAGACATCTATCACACACAAGTTCTATTGACAGTGCCTTAGTCAGGGAACTGATAGGAGTAGGAACCAATGTTTCTTTGTAGCCAGTTGAAACCCACACAAACGAGGGGAGAACCGAGGCCCTTGGGTCAGATGGGGTTCGAACCAAGGACCTTCTTGCTGTGAAGGAACAGTGCTAACCACAGAGCCACCGTGCTGCCCAACGTGGCAAAAAAGGTGTACGCTAACAGTACATAGCATGTGAACACAGTAATACATGGTATTATAAAGCTGTTAAGCTGATAATGCTCACATTTCACTTTGCAGATGGCAAATGTAACACTCTGGGTGGTGATTTACCACAGATTTGACCGTGTACATAACACACACACATTTACACATTGAGTCATAAAATGTTAATATCCAATCAAGATCCACCAAGTAATGTGGGTGCGGAAGGTTTTATTTGTCTTAGAGAATTGACTCAGAGGTGAAGTTCACACTAGTCTGACAACCCCACAAGGTATGGATGTTCGATTATTATTGGTTATCGACTGTCAATTACCATGATTAGGTATGTTTAGTATTATGCCATTGTGTATGTTTGCAGGATGCCTCAATGCAGTTTTAATTTGCGTTAAAGTATTTTATTTATTTTTTGTAATTTTTTTAAAAGTCAGCTTTAGGATGCATTGTTCAGAACGTTTTGAATAATCAGAGATAGAGAATTATTATATAATTATTATTATTAAATCATTATTAATTAATCGCTTTTTAAAAAAAATAGTTTGACACAACGTAGCGTTGATATATCACATCAATGAGTATGGGGTGGAGATGGAATATCTCTGTTTTCTGTGGTGAGTATAAATGCGACACATGCCACTCCTCAATTGTTACCCATACAATTGCTATTCCATTTTGTTGATATGATTGATGGTTATGATTCATAGTAAAAATCACATACGTATTGGTACAACTGACAATAGTGACAATACGTTTTTTATTCAAAGGTTCTCTTTTTTTATTCGGATGGCCACAACACTGCAAGGTAAGACATCACAGTAGACACTGAGTTTGCGAGAGTGTACTCTGCCACGTGGGCTAATCTCCTGCATTGTCTAAGGATAACGGTTTTCCACTCTTTTTTCTGTCACTGCTTTTCTGAAATTGCTACACATAAGGTCCAAACTTGGCGCTGAACTGCCAACACAGTCGTCAACGTTAGATGGAAACGGCCCAGCCCGCAATGCAATTAGTGGGGATAGAAAGGTTATAGACATTATGGCAAAAAGACCATGAGAGCAAATGAGTGTCTTACAAACTCATTGCAAAGTGCATAAACATGATATTTTTTGCTGACAACTTTGCATTTAATTTGCTTGCTAAGACGCTCTTGTCAAAGCCACACAACTGACTGACAGGGAAAACAAATGTATTTAGTTACTTTGTGGTTGCTTCATATACTTACTCTATACTTAATAGACAATTTGTACTTAGCTCATACTTTATCAGACATAGTTACTCCATACTCTATACTTAATAGATAATTTGTACTCTATAACTCATACTTTATCAGACAATGTTGTGTCTGATAAAGCACCAAAAAGTAAAATGCAAAGTTGTCTTTTTAATGTGAACCTATTTTATGGTTTGTCTTAATACATTCTGAACAATGTAATTATCAGAACCTTTAATACAAATAGATTTTTTTTTTTTTTTTACAACTTGTGATAGAGGCTAATGCGAATTAATATAAAGAAATAAAGGATTACAGCATAGTTAAAGTACTTCAGAGATCTGAAGCTAAAAGTACTCTGCTTTTTATCAGTATGTTTGTGTCTTGTGTTTGTGTGTGTGTGTGTGTGTGTCCGCCTCTCAGTCACGGTTCATTTGTTTCAGTGTTAATTGAGAAGATACAGACAGTTAACATGAGAATTCAGACCAGCGCTAACATGACCGAACTCATCATTCAACGGCAAGTTCTGCAACAGAAAAAAAAAGACACCCACAGAGAAGGCTCATTGCAGAAAAATGAGGCTGCGGGGCTGGATGCAGTTTTTAAGATACAATAGTTAGAGTATTAGTTAATCATTGCATAGTGCACCAGTGCATAACTATGTGTGTTATTTGTTTATTTCAGTTGAATGCTGAGATGTTGACAAAAGGCTTGACTAATGTCACACTGAGCTGGAGGGAGTCTGAAGGGCAAGTCTTCCACCAGGAAGATGATGAGGAATAACACCATCACTCTTTACTTGCAATTGTTTTTGTAGTGAATGTGTAAAACATATTTACGGGTGTGCAACTGTAAGTGTAGCTACATAAATCAGATATGCACTTAATGGAGTGTAGGGGGCAGCCATGATACACACAGGCAGAAGGACGTCACGAGACTGACGAGAATGTGTGTGTCTATATAGGGAACATAAATATAAAGGCTCAATCAGTAGTGTTGACATTTCACTGAAAGTCTTGAGGGACTCCCAAGTACCGTGCAATCTTAACATTTAACAGACGACCCCCTTAAGCAACCTCCTCTCTGTGCTTCAACCTAAAGGAAGTAAATGTTATTCACAATTTGCCTGGTTCTTTGATTTACAGTGTAGCCCGCATTTATTCTCGTCAGTGTTGAGCAGATTTTAGATGTAAGGGATAGTAATAATAATGATTATAATAATACATGGGATTTATAAGCGCCTTTCTAAGAACTCAAGGACACTACAAAGGAAACAAACTAGCGATAAGCTAAGGAAAACAAGTGGGGTTTGAGATGGGATAGTGTGCTCATGACTATATCTCTCTCAGTTTCACTACGTCGAGTGTACCCTGCGTGCAAAGCTGAAACAGGAGTTTTTGCTCCCCCTAAAACATCACCCTGAACACCCTGTTTCATTTTACTCATATTAATGCTTCTTCCTGTACTACTTTACTAGCCATTTTATCATTTAAAAAAAAACACACTTCCTCGGACACTCCTTTAGATTGCACTTTGAATTTTCTTGACACGGACCACTGCAAACCAAATAGAGAGGAGCTCAGTGACAGTGAAGGTGACATTAAACAAAGACGATTAGATGCGTCCCTACAACAAAGATGGCCCCAAAAGACATGACAGGGTTACTGGCAAACCAATGTAGACAACATCAGCGCCTCTGCCTCCGCTCACTGGGAAGAAACAAGATTGAAAGCGCTACTGAATGTGTCATTGTAGGAACAGACGGCATTTTCAAGAATTTCATTTACCATTTTGAACTGATGTGGTATCCCAGTGTATTTAAACCTTTTCTGTTTGTAAATCTGTGTTAAGCCATTTAACGTTGCTTGTTTGGTGAAAGAGAAAATACTAAAGCCTGGCCTTAAAATTTCAATTTAAATCTTACCCTAGACTTGTTTACGTAGTTTTCTC
This sequence comes from Galaxias olidus, assembly GCA_026901105.3. Lineage (NCBI taxonomy): Eukaryota > Metazoa > Chordata > Actinopteri > Galaxiiformes > Galaxiidae > Galaxias > Galaxias olidus. Next base: position 294,540 of record JAPMUY010004241.1, read on the forward strand.
AGTTAGTTTGTATTGCTCGTCCACTCATTTCAATTCTCTTCAGTTCTCTACTCATCCTGACAGAATTGCCCATACGGACAAGACAGGATTACTGGTAAATTACAAAAGTACTAAAATGCACACAACAAAAACAATAAAATAAAGGAAAGGTCATAAAATAAAGGTTTCTCATAAAAAGGTCCCCCTTTTTCAATAAGCAGGAGTATAGCTACTATCAAACCAACTTGACATAACATGTTTTTTGCATTGTAGATATACAATCTGTAGTGTGTAACAAGAGAAATTCATTTTATGATTTATACAGTCAGTTTCAAGATTTCAATTTTTGTGTGAACATCCCTAAGTAATTTTTGTGTGTATCTCTTCAAAAACACATGATCAATTTGTGCCATTTAGAAAAATATCTTGACTGAAATGACAACACAAAATAAATTAACACATTATTTATATATATATTATATATATATATATATATATTTATCTCTATGGAGGACAATTTGTGCCAATATCTTGACTGAAATGAAATAAATACACATTTAATTATTTATGTACATATTTTATTATTTATTTATTTATATAACTATATATTTCAGTATTTAATTATTTATTTCTACATTTATCTATTTATTGTCACATTTAATTATTTCTCTCTGCATTTATTTATTTCATGGTAGTTCGTATTCTGTGCAAAGTCAAATAAATACATCTGTCAACTTCATCCATTAATAGCAGTGGGAGGGTGTACATTTGATTGGTCGGTCAATTTAAGTTGATTGCTTTTGCCTAGTGTTGCTTTGTTGCGGCTTCAAAGTGAATTGTTCTCATGCCATCATGATGGATGTGTTGACATTATAAAAATAGCTGCAGCAATGTCCGCACTAACTATGACAGCGAACTAACTGGGACTGGTAGGAGAGATCAGTAGGCTTACGTTTGGTAACAAAAGCCCTTGCAACACTTCTGGGTGGCGGTAACAATTTTGAGTGAGAGAAGATGCCTTTATCTGTTTGGGCATGAACCAAAATATTGTCTCCCTGCTGTAGACACTTGACAGCTAGATTTTAGATCCCATTAAGCAAAAACGCCCAAAGGCAATTTTGAAAGCATTTGGTGACATTAAGCTCGTACAATGTGTGCTAGTAACATCATTAAGTGTTATTAAGTGGCACACATAAATGTTTCATTGAAGTTAAAGGGCAGTTCAAAGAAACAGAAAGGCTACTATTCGTAATCTATTATTAGCTTGAACTATTCGCTAGGCTACTACTTCTTTATTTTCTACAGGGTTGTCTATCTGACTAGCATACTTGTTTCTCCGTTTCTCTCTTTTGCATTATATCGTTACAAAATTAATCTAGACCGTACCCCGACATTATTTTTTATATTTAGATAGCATTTAAAGTAGTTGTAAAATGTTATCATGGGAATCCTAAATCATCATGATCCCTAACCGTATGCTGAGCGGTCGGGACGCGGTATTGGTAATTTCATAAAATAGTTGAGCACTAACAGGAAAAACGCCACTACTATGTATTTTCCACAATTAACAATAGTAAATAATAAATCTGTGGGTATATAACTGCAACAAACTAGCTCCCACTGGTAGTTAACTAACTGGAACAAACTAGCTCCCACTGCACTGCCTGGTACTAGGCAGCTGGCTAGCACGTTAACGTAAAGACTTGTAGTCATAACTTAACCAAACCGCAAAAGCAGCACGGAAAACCGAAGTGTTTTATAATTAAAACATCATAGTGTTTAGACAAGATACTACATTTCAGACCATTAAAAAATGGAATATCTTATTTGTATGCTCATTGCTTCCACGAGGAATGACTTGGTTGTTAACAGCCGTCTCCCGACATTTAATAATTTCAGTCAACATTTCACTTTTTATTTATTTAATTATTTCATTATTTAATATTGGCACAAATCGTCCTCCATATATATCCCAATTAAGTTTTGAGTTTAATACAACACAAATAATTCAGTATTCAATTCAAGTAATTGATATGCATTTTTTATTTACAAAATGTGAATTTTTAGTTTGCTTATCCATTAATAGAGCAGATAGACAGAATTTAATACTAAAGACAGCATACACAACGGAATAGTTGGTTATGACCTAGAAGTTACTCGATTTATTTGATTGTGACTGAAACATCAACCTAGGAATAATGATATGTACAATCCCTCACAGGACTTTTTTTGCATGTTCCTGAGGGTAACTCTTCAACAAGGTAAGCCAAACATAAAAAAGAACAAATACTAAAGTACTGTATCCATTTTTTTTAAAATAGGCATTACATAGGCAGGGGCGTGTCTAAAGTTTTTTTTTTTTTGGGCTGGGCGCAGTTTGAGGTTGTCCAATGTTTGCAGGAAACCGTCCATCACGTTGACTGGGCGTTACAAAATAGTCTATGTTGGATTGGTTGTTGGCACGTCAGTCACTGAAGCAATTCATGGAGAAGGGGTTTTCACTGTGGGGAACAAGGCAGAGAATCTTTGAGCAGCGCTACAATTTTTTTTAATAATAATTAGGGAGCCTTAAGAATGGCTGTTTTACCAAGGTAACGCGGTTCCCGACGTTCACTGAAAAGAGCAATTCAAAAAGTGCTATTAATTTGCAATCGACCCATCACTGCTGCTCAAGAGCGTGAAGTAATTTTCTGATTCCCATGCCCGGACTGGTCCTTGGTCCCCGCTGTGCCACCTCATTAAAACAATTCTGGAACCGCCCCTGTACATAGACACATGTTTTCCTTTGTCCTGATATCTCAATATTCCTGTCCACAGTCCCTCAGTACCACTTTGTCAGCACCAGCAAGACGTGGATTGAAGCCAAGAGATACTGCAGAGAGAAGTATACCGACCTGGCCACTACCGTCAACATGGATAACCAGAATGCTATGACAGCAGCTGTAGACAGTGGTTTTAGTGGGGCAATCTGGATAGGGTTGGAGAACAAAGGGACCATGAGGTGGCAGTGGTCTCAAGGCATTGGGCCAATTACTGTACCTACCTATTGGTTCAGCGACGAACCAAACAACGGTGGTGGAAACGAGGCGTGTGGGGCAGTGAAAAATTACGGGAACTGGTTTGATGCTCAGTGTAACCGCAAAATGAATATTCTGTATAACCAATGTGAGTTCAAACTCCATGCGAGCGATAATAATAACATTTTCACAGGTTTAAAAAATACACAATTCATAGGAAAGACTTACCTGCAAATCTCGTTTGTCCCTGACAGACTTCTCTTAGAGACGTAGCTCAGATGGAAATTCGATTTAACGTTGTTGTTTTTTTATCTTCACATTACTGAATTCTTTTTACATTTTATTAGAAAAGTGGGTATAATATTATTATTTTTAAATGGAAGAAGCAATTTAGTTGGGTTTTATCTTGAGGATGAGACTTTTAACACAGCTTCAAGTACAACAACAGATTTAACGCTGCTAAATAGTATAGTAATGCAACGTAAAATAGTACAAATAATAACCTATGATCATTTTTAGGGACAAGCAACGGTGTCGAAAGCTACATTCTAGTTGAGGGCCAATTTACTTGGCGAAATGGCCTGGACTATTGCAGGGCTACTCACTAAGACCTGGCCAGGATAAGCAGCCCGACGGACCAGCATCTTATCGCCACCTTGAACGAGGAGCTGGACGTGTGGATAGGTCTATTCCGGGACTCCTGGAGGTGGTCAGATGGGAACGAAAAATCATTCAGATACTGGCAGACTGGTAAACTTGACAACTATTTGAGCAATGAGGGGTGTGCTGCTGTTGTCATGAATCAAAAAGATCAGTTAGGCTACTGGGACGACTGGGACTGTGGCGAAAAACTTCCTTTCCTCTGCTACAGCGGTGAGTTTAATCTCCAAAACACAAGTGACCATAGCTCTCAAAACTGTTGCGTTGTTCTTTTTGACCGTTTCTAAATGTTGATGAGTCTCAGGTCTCAAAGTCAAGAAAAGGTTGGTGAAGCTGAGAATGAGCTCCGTTGTTGACCTGAGTGACCTTGCTATCAGGGACCAGCTACTGGAACAGGTGAGGAATAAGTAAAAAAAACGAAAGAGAGAGATTGGATGTGATGGGTGTGCGTGTGAGGGGGTGGGGAGGTGGGGGCGCTGGGCACATATACAGATGTTGATATAGAAAGGAGTGGGTTGGAACAAAGACATTGAACTAAGACAAAAGGAAAGTGTGAGCGAGAGATTGACATGATAAACTCAAATATAACCCCTGCTCTACTCCTTTAATTGCATGTAGATGCAAGCAGTGCTGGTACAGCAAGGTGTGTCTGACTTCAGCCTGAGCTGGTGGAGCGTGGAGGAGGAGAAAAAGTAGGACAGGTGCTCACCAGGTAATCCTAAAACATAATGTGATCTACATTTTAGACCACTTTATCAATGGATGATGTACCTACCCCCGAAAAGATCAAAATGTCCTGCAGTTGATTGTTATTTCGTCCTAGGTCCTTGTTTTCATCACAAGATGGTCTTTTCAAGCACCTTTTGATTCAGAATCCAATCCTATGACATTTCGCTTTTTTGACTTCTTTCACTAACAGTTATGCTTCGTCCTCTAATGATTTGCTTTCAGGTCACTTTGCCGGTGAAGGAGTGTGGACACATCGGATGGAGTTTACTTTGCTTAGAGTGCCGAATGATGTCCATTAGTAGCAATAGATATAATTTGACTGTACGTCATTAGGAAATACAGAAGCAGATTGTATTTCCTGCAGTGTGTCTGGAATGTATAACTGCAAATAAAGTAACAGTTCAAAACTATTTATTGCGTTTATTATTAATAATAATAATCATAATAATAATAATAATAATAATAATAATAATAATAATAATAATAATAATAATACATTTAATTTATAAAGCGCTTTTCATTGTAAAAGCAATCTCAAAACGCTAGACAAGCGTTTAACATGGTAATTCATTTAAAGTTGGCATCAAGGGTCATCAGCTCTGAATAGCTTTCCAAACCAAGGTCTTGCTCAAAGACTCAATGAACAACCATGGGTAGAGAGCAGGCATGCGGGACGGGGTGTAAGGTCTGCGCATCGACTCTGGGTGCAGTTTCGTTTAATATCTAGTGCGCGCAAAATAAATAAAATATATATGTAATGTCCCCTCCAGGGCTCCTTAGAATCCTAACCTTAAACCTTACTGTTTTGTATGCCTATCCCTAATCTTATTCCTGTGTACACTTTTAGCACTTAATATACCATAGTCTGTCATTGCAAAGTTTAGGTCTCCTTGCGGAGCTGTTTTTTTAATATGATTTTGCCTCTCATGTTTACTTCGTTTGGGTTTTTTCTCCTTTCCTAGTGGTAGATTATTTTACCTGCGTTAAGGTAATCTTTTCCTGTGCCATCCTGGACACTGAGTCTGTGATTGGTCAATTGCATTGACTCCCGTTTTCTACGTCACATATTGCTGCGATTCAGAACGGCTTGCAAGATGGTAGACGTGCTGTCATAGGTGACCTAGAGAAAGTGCGCTGGGCACAGATTGAACTTTTTCATGTTGTTGGTACAATCCCTCTGAGCGATTAAACAATGCTTGGTAAAGACATATATTAAAAATCTGACATTATGGGCCATGTGACCTCCGGAGTGAACTTTCCTTTTGTGTGTATACTTGCTGAAACATGGATAAGACCTAAGCTATGTACTGTATTATAAAACAAATTCAATTTAACGTTTAGCACTTCTAAGAAATGAGAATTGTAAAATCATACAATTGATGCGAGACATAGTTTAACAATTTTGTAAAACCATTATTCATAAATATAATACATTTGTGTTGAATCTAATTGTTTTAATGAAAAAAAGCATGTCTACAGGAATTTATGAGAAATTGTACATTTTATCAAGCTCAGACAATTGAGTTGGTGACTTGGGACTTCTTAAAACAGTCTTCTCAGTCTTTTACCCATAGTAGCTACTTAATTCAACTTCAACATATATTACTTTTTTTCAATATAGTTATAACTCAGCACAACTGCAGTGGATTGGAAACAAAAGCATAGGTTTTATTTTTTTAAACATAAATGAAATGTGTAAACAACCCGTGTGATGTAACAATGAACTTCACGGACCACTGCCAACCAAATGAAAAGGAATTTAGTGAAGGATGATAGAGGATTACCGGTAACCAAATAATTCCCCCTTTCACACCACAGATCCCAGTCCAGGTTCACCCAACACATCGCTGTTCTTATGACCAGTACTGTGGGTAAGCAGGCCAGTTCAGTTCAGGTACGTGTGAACAGCAGTGTGGACATATCACACGACATCATGCACCAATTTTGTTTATATGGTTTGCATGCCATGTTGAAGTAGATAAAGTGACATTCACCTAAATTGATACACAAGGACCAATAGATAGCGAGCATAGAGGGGGAAATGTGGAATGCCAGAGAAAGGTAGGTTACTATATTTTTATAAGATTATTCTTTGCATCATTTGTAGTTCTGCAAGAAAGCAAATAAAAACAAAAAAATATATCTATTTTTTATTTTTATTATAATAATGTGATTGTATGATCCTCAGATCCAAAGGAAGGCTACCTTACTGTTTACTTCGTGTAAGTGGTAAGCACCTGATGTGACTACAATGTAAAACCGATATATAAGTACCGGTATAAGTCACTTCAAACAAACTTGATATAACATGCTTCTTGCATAAGAGAGACAGTCAGTGTTATGAATCCACTTAGAGTTGTAGCAGTATCCCCCAACCAACTTGAGTTTTAATTCAACCAAAATAATTTTACCTTTACAAGGATTTGCATTGTTTTTGGACAAAAGTTGCATTTATTGTTTACCTGTCCAATTATTGAGAAGATAGATGGAATATACCTTTGTTCTAAAGACAACACCAACAACGGAATAATTAGCTCTAACCAATAGGTTACTAAGATGTAATTGATTGCAAATGAAGACCAACCTAGGAATAATGATTTTTTTTTGTAATTGTACAGTTTTTTTTAGCATGTTTCTGATGATTACTCTTAAACAAGGTAAGCAGAACCAAAAAGAGAACTACAAGTATTTATATAATTGTAAAGTAGCAGAAACGGTATACAGAAACGTTTTCCTGTCATTTTTCACATCTGAATATCCTTGTCCACAGTCCCTCAGTACCACTTGGTCAACCTCAACAAGACGTGGACTGAAGCTCTGAGTTTCTGCAGTGAGAAGTACACCGACCTGGCCACTGCTGCCAACGTAGATAGCCAGATTGCAATGATAGATCTTGTAGACAATAATTTTAGTGGGGCAATCTGGATAGGGTTGGAGAATGGAGGGACCATGAGGTGGCTGTGGTCTCAAGGCGTCGGGCCAATTACTGTGACCTATTGGGACATTGGCGAACCAAGCAACTCCGGTGGAAACGAGGCTTGTGGGATGATGAGACCTAGCGGGTTATGGAATGACGCTCCGTGTAGCAGCACATTAAATATTATGTGCTACCAACGTGAGTTCAAGTTTGAGAAAAACAATCTTAACATTTTCACAGGTTTAATAAAAGCTGCAATACACAATTCATAGAAACATCCCCTCAGAAGCTGTAACAATGAACTTAGACCGCTTCAAAGGTGAAGAAAATTCTTTACAGTAAATTGGAAAAAGGTGCTGAAATGGCTTTGGGAAGGAGTTGAAGGGATTTTTTTCCCTTTCTGTTCAGTCTTATCTGGAATTCAAGTCTGCAGCAGTCTCAAGTACAACCACAGTATGACATTGAGTGAAGTGATGCTAGTAACTTACTTTCTACAGTATTAGCGTACTTACAGACGAGTGGTGTTTGCAAAGCTTTTTAACTGTGGGACAAGATTTTACTGAATGTACAATAGGAATTATGATGATGATGATGACTTATAATACAGTTTTGCATCATGCACCTGGCTAACATTAAAAACATTAAAACTATAATTTCTTTAACCTTAATTTAGGGCTAAGCAACGGTGTCGAAAGCTACAATGTAGTTTTGGGTGGATATACTTGGAACAGTGGCCAGGACTACTGCAGGGCTTATTACACTGACCTTGCCAGCGTGACAAGCCTGACTGACCAGCAACGCATTGCCACCGCAGCTGGGGGGGTTGCTGTGTGGATAGGCCTATTCCGGGACACCTGGAGTTGGTCAATCGGGAGCAGGAGCTCCTACAGATTCTGGCAGCCTGGTAAACCTGACAACTCTGGGGGCGAGGGGTGTGCTGCTCTTGTCATGAATCCTAATGGTCTGTCAGGCGGCTGGGATGACTTTCCCTGTGGCAACAGAGTTCCTTTCCTCTGCTTTAGCGGTGAGTTCAACTTACTGAAGCTGACACTATCTTCCTGTGTAGTTGTATGTATTAATAATACTCGGTACGTAGGACTTTTCCCCCAGAGTTTCTATATACTGCACACATACTGTATATGTAATATGTATGTATGTATATATACTGTATATATATACACACACACACATACTTACACATATGTATATACACACATATATATATATATATATATATATATATATATATATATATACATAAATACATATACATACATACACATATACACAAACACATACATATTATATATACAGTATGTGTACAGTATATAGACACTTTGAGTGTGTGG
>JAPMUY010004242.1:0-5000 GCA_026901105.3 Galaxias olidus
TTTTAAAATGGGATAAGCAACTTGACTTTATACAATGATATATAAAATATTTTTGATTAAAGGTAATTTTGTTTCATCTATAGATATACATACACGCACAAGGGTGCACGCACGCACGCACGCACGCACGCACACACACACAATACACACACGTACATACACACTCATATATCAAATCTTTTGAAGAAAAAAAAAGAATGTATATATACATATGATAATCTATAAAAACTGTAGGACTTTCTGTGTGTGCATGTGTCTGTGTTCCCGTGCGTGTGGGCGCGTGTCAGCCTGCACAGTATATGTAGTGGTGGGTCAGTGTATGTGTATATATGTAGGTGCATGTGTGAGGGTTAATGTAACAATTGTGTTGAATTTGTTTGAGTATCTGTGTGTGTCCCGACAGTGTATATTGTGTGTTAGGTCAGTTTGTTCTTACTTCTTTTTCATTCTCCTTTCTTTTGTTTTTGTTTTTTTCTTATTATAATTTTTTTTGTATTATTTTTTTTTTTTTTACCAGGCTTTGTGGTTCAGTAGACGAGAGCATATCAGACTTAGCATCCGATGAATGTCTTTTAAGTCATGGGGTGGGGAGGCTGGTGGATGGCCGGGGTTGGAGTCTGTTGCTCTGTTCACGGCCTGGGCATAGCTGTGACGACCTGGGTGTAGTTCCTGCTGCTGGGCTGGGGTTGTTAGAAGGGGCTGGCAGGGCTCGGCTCTGTTTTGGTAGGGTCCGTAGGGTGGTGGTCTGAGGCTGCCCTCTACGTTTCTTGGCTGGGTGTGGGGTTGGTGATGAGCTGCTTGGGTCTCTGGTCTAGGTGGGGGTCCTCTGGGTCTGTGTCTGGCAGAGCGTCTGGGTGGACTAGGTGCTGTTGTGTCACTCCTGTGGGAGATGACAGGGATCCTGTTGAGGGTGACGTCCTTCAGTGTCTGGGCGAAGGTAGGGACTGTCTCTCTGTGGAGGTGAACTTGATCATAAAGACACCCTAGGTTCAGATTAGGGTGGTGGACCAGGTAAACATTATGTTTTAGAGCACAGTCTCTGGATATGCTGACATTCATTTTGTTGATGGTATCAGGGTGGTAGTCTCTCCGTTGTAAAAGTGTTGATACAACCACTCTGGAGTTGGGGAATGTGGTGGAAGCCTTTTCTATAACTCCCCTGAGTGAGAAAGCTACTCTCTCTTGTTGCGCTCTGAGATCGTTGATGCCAGTGTGGATAATAATGTGACTTGGGGACCCCAGTTGCTCCTTAGAAAGCAGTTCCAAGGCACGTTGGGTATTTGGGCACCACACTTTGGTAACACTGTGTCTTGGAAATAGTCTCTTCTCCTCAACAAATTTTCCATTTGAGTCTATGAGAAGGACTACCTCAGCCTTGTGTTTGTTGGCCTTTGGTGCAGCTGGGGAAGGCCCGGTAGAGGAGGGTGTGTTACCTGCTGGGAGATGGAGGGCGTGGGTTGAGTGGGTGGGTCAGGTTCAGTTTGGGTGGGTGGACTAGGCATGTTCTGAGTTGGGTTTTCCGTGGCGTGGAGGTGGTTGCAGGGGGTGGAGTTAAGCTGTTCTACCAGACTCTGGACTGATCTGTCTCTCTGCTGTAGTTGCTCCTTTAAGGTGATCAACTCTTTTCTCATGTTCTGTCCATCTTCCTTTAGATCTGTTAATTCCTTCTGTAGTGTTGCTATATTAGATTTGCAGCATCCTCTCTCCTTCTGTAGTTTGTTCACCTCTATCCTCAGTGATGCTATCTCTTTACTTTTTTCTTCTGTTTCTTTTCTATGCCTTTCTTGTGAGGATTTTATGTCTCTTGTATTATTTTCACCAGATTTTTGATTGAGTTCTGTGAGAGAGCAGACCCTCTCTCTGAGCTGAACCAACTCTATCTCCAGTGTTGTAAACCTATCTAACAGAGCTGTAAAGCACTTCTGGTCTTGCTCTATTTTTATAGGTCCATCAGCCTCAGCTGTGGGGTCGTCATAAGGGGTACTGTCTGTTTCTTTCCTGGTTGTTATTTTGGTGGAGGATCTCATTCGCTCTACACTATCTTTAATTATAGGGAAGTCCCTCTCTAATTGTTTGAAATTGTCTTGAATAACAACTTTTCCTGTTTTATGTAGATTTGCTGTTGTAATGGCACAGTTATCCCCATCACCTAAAAGTAATCTCCAGCCTTTTCCAAAACCTTCTTTTTTCACACAGGGGTAAAAATCTATCATGGCAGATTGCCATACCAAAGGCTGTTCAGTGTAGAACATTAGGTCACATACTTCTCCAGCCTGACCGCCAGTCCTACACAAATCTGCAAACAGTGTTTCTGGACTCTCCTTAAAAAGTGTCTCTTTGTATTGCTTCCTTGCATTGTCATTTTTTACTTCTGTGGGATACTGTATCGGAATAACCGCCACACAGACAGTAAGATTTTCCATATTTGGAACCAGAGCAGCAGAGTGGGGGATGGGCTTCTCAAATTAGCATTATATTTTTAACTGTATTTCAAGTTGAGGGCCAAATAGAGGTTTTTAAATTAGATATTGTTGTAGGTTTTGGTCTTAAGCACCTCAGAGTTTACTCACGTAGATGTTGGTAGAAAATTGGCAATTTTTTTCCTCAGTGACTCCTTTGGTAGCTGGCTGGTGGCTAGTTGTTTTATTAGCTGTTTTGTTAGCTCCTTGTCAGTTTGCTTGTCAGTTGTCAGTTTTTTCCTTCAGGATCTTCCTTTCTTATTGAACGCACAATGGTTGTTAAACACCTACATGTTTTATATACTGTAAGTGCCTTCTTGAGTATTTGCTTTCTTGATTTTTATTAAGAGTTTGTTGCTTATCTCATTTTATGCCACAAATAACAAGTGTTATTCAGGAGCTCATGTTCATCTCTTACTGTTTCTCTCTCTCCATTTGGAGTTGTCTCTCTCTCTCTCCCTCTCTCTCTCTCTCTCCAGTATGGTATTGTGATAGACGCGGTCTCTCTCTCTTTCTCTCTCTCTCTCTCTCTCTCTCTCTCTCTCTATAGTTTTTTATTGTGATAGACGCGGTCTCTCTCTCTCTCTCTCTCTCTCTCTCTCTCTCTCTCTCTCTCTCTCCAGTATGGTATTGTGATAGATGCGGTCTCTCTCTCTCTCTCTCTCTCTCTCTCTCTCTCTCTCTCCAGTATGGCATTGTGATAGATGCGGTCTCTCTCTCTCTCTCTCTCTCTCCAGTATGGCATTGTGATAGATGCGGGCTCCTCTCGGTCTAATGTCTACCTGTACCAGTGGCCTGCAGAGAAGGAGAACGACACGGGCGTGGTCACTGAGGTCATCAACCTCCGGGTCAATGGTGAGTTAAACCACGTTCCAGGAATAGTTCACTACTTTCATTGATCTACCCTATAGTTCACTAGTGTCATTGATCTACCCTATAGTTCACTACTTTCATTGATCTACCCTATAGTTCACTAGTGTCATTGATCTATCCTATAGTTCACTAGTGTCATTGATCTACCCTATAGTTCACTACTTGCATTGATCTACCCTATAGTTCACTATTTTCAATGATCTACCCTGTAGTTCACTAGTTTCAATGATCTACCCTGTAGTTCACTAGTTTCAATGATCTACCCTGTAGTTCACTAGTTTCAATGATCTACCCTGTAGTTCACTAGTTTCAATGATCTACCCTGTAGTTCACTAGTTTCAATGATCTACCCTGTAGTTCACCAGTTTGGATGTTTGACCTCATGGTTTACCTTATTCCCACGTTTCATGGAGTTGTCTCGACTCGTCCAGATAGTTTTAACATCCATTAACGCAGTTTTTTGAGTAATTCGATTTTCCCGTTTCGCTACAATGCTAGCAACAGTCAGCCTGGCACGTAGCCAGGCAGCAACTTGATATGGTGGGAGTCACAGGGAGAGGTAAAACCCTTTCAACTCGTAGCACTTTAACAGTTTGTCCTGTTTCGGAGACGAGGTTGCAGGTGAACCAGAAAGTCTGTGCGCTTTCTGGAACACGAGTAGACTTTGTCTAGTTTACATGACCTATGCATATGGCCTGTATTTATACTTCTTCCACATCCCATATGCCCTTTGTGCCACATGTACTTTCTGTATGTAAATAGCTAACACTTCACAAAGTGTATGTATGTCTAGGATATCTTTGATGCTGGTACATTTTATCTGCGTGGGTTAGGGTAAGGGTTAGGATTAATGGTTTACACTTCTCAAAGTTTATGTTAGTAATATGCTATTTTAAGGAGTTTGATACTGATATTTCCTTTGCATTGCGTTAGGGTTAGGATTAATATCTTACACTTCACAAAGCTTAAGTTTGTGATATGTGACTGTATGAGTTTGATACTGATGTTTCCAGTCAGCGTTGGTTAGGATTAGGGTTAGGGTGTTTGTGATATGTGACTGTAGGGGTTTTAGACTGATGTTTCCTGTCTGCGTGGGTTAGGATTAGGGTGTTTGTGATATGTGACTGTAAGGAGTTTGAAACTGATGTTTCCAGTCAGCGTGGGTTAGGATTAGGATTTGGGTGTTTGTGATATGTGACTGTAGAGGTTTCAGACTGATGTTTGCTGTCTGAGTGGGTTAGGATTAGGATTTAGGTGTTTGTGATATGTGACTGTAGGGGTTTTAGACTGATGTTTCCTGTCAGCGTGGGTTAGGATTAGGGTTAGCGTGTTTGTGATATGTGACTGTAGGGGTTTTAGACTGATGTTTCCTTTGCACCGGGCAGCGGATGCTATCTCTTTGATCGGTGTGGATAAGAAGAAAGATGAGGCGATATGGGACGCCTTCAGGGTGTGCATGGCCAACGTCAGCGCCACCATCCCCGCCCAGCAACACAAAGACACGCCCATCTTCCTGGGAGCCACTGCCGGCATGAGACTGCTGCAGTAAGTAGCCAGCCAGGCACCAAAGAAGAAGAAAAAAACAAATCAGTGTTGAAAATGATTATTCAATTATACATTTCTCTGAGGTGTTGTGATGTGATTCATTGAATCTGGGAAAGGTTCCGG